>JAULBZ010003468.1:0-16376 GCA_032360805.1 Neoturris breviconis
TCGACCGGCATAGGCCAGGGCTTTCTTTGCCGCTCATCTGTGTTTCGAAAAGGCAAGAAGCCCTGGGAACGAGGTTGGCATACAACGAATCTAAATGAATATTCACTGTTGAGCATGGTTTCTGAAATACTGTGTACGGATGTAGTATGATTGAAGCACTATCCTTCGCTTAGACTAACAAAACGGGGAAGGAAACTCTCCACTGTTTTCAAATATTGCTTTTAAAGTCTTGTGGCACACCACCGCAGAGATTTTTATTTTTACACGTGCGAGGCCCTGCTAAGGAAAGTGTTTGTTTAAGTATGTAAGTTGCATAAACTAATGTTGATAGATTAGGATGGAAAGTCAGGAATAAGTTTGATAAGGACACAACATAAAAGACAACCGAATACGGACATGTACAGTTCGCTATAATTGCCTTGTATAGCAATAAACAGTCCGTATACGGGTCCGTATTCGACAGGCTTTCACACTGGATCCTTCGCACTTCTATTAAGTATTCCCCAACTTCGTTTCCAATTCTTTTCTGATAAGAAGATCACGATGCTAGTTATTATTTTAAGTTTTTGTTTTTAAGTCGAATCTCTAATAGGCGAATTCGTTCGCGCGAATTCTAAATGAAGCTATTACATTGGTTGGAAATGACGTCGATTTCAACCAATGTAATGGCTTCATTTAGAATACGCCTAGTAGAGATCTGCCTTTACCACATATATTTAAGTTTATCACGAATTTGTTCTTATGTCATTAAGCGAATTATTACCTAGCGGAAGTGCTGCTTGAAAACAATACATAAAAAAGCTTCAACCTTGGGAAGAAATTTTCACAGATATAAAATAATTAATTTTTTAATCCATATCTTCTGAGGTAAATTTATCATAAAAGTTTTTACAAATTTACTCAATCTATTTAATATAAACATTACTTGTTTCTCTTACTTCACAACCTCGTTCCCAGATTTTTTTGCTTTCTCAAATGTTTAAAAGGCAAGAAGTTCTAGGAACGAAGTTGCTTACTTGATACAAGGATCATCTCTTCATAGAGAAGAGGACTGAGTGTTCTTTAAATTGGTTGGTTCTAAAAAAACAATCAATTACCAGTTCATTCATATAACATTATTCTTCGCATCCATTATGTTTATATTCCGAATGCAGTCTTTTTTCTCTCCGTTTTTTACAGAATAGAAAAAGAAATATAATATTTCTCTCTGTGTATGGGGAATAATAATAATATAGCAAACACTTTCTCTTGTCACAAAAACTCCTTACTTACGGATAGCGTTGATGAATTTTGGTGGACATGATAACATGATTACGACTTATTCTCTTTAATTAGTAAACAATGTCAAAATACATTCGAATAAAAAGTTGTATAAAAACATAATCATAACATAAATTTGACAGAAGAGAATATCTGTTTTAAGAACATATTTATAATGCCCTCAGTAAGTAAATAGTACAGAAATAGTTAAATGACTTTGTGGATCGCTGGAAACGATATTTCTTCAGCACTATCCAGATCATGGGTCCTTACGAACTGTCTCAATTATTTTCCATATGGTCTTCTTACTTAATTAAACTTATTCACATTACAAGTTTGTGAAGCTAGTTCAATTTCAGAGAAAAAAAAAAGAATTTTCGGAATTCTAAAATAATCTGCGAAAACGACCAGAATCAACAAGAACTTTAAATTTTAACCGCAAGAAAATCTACACTTTTCGTTATTTAGAAAGCTCCAATGAACATGAAATGTCCTGATTTTATCATAAACGTGTCTGTTGGAAGATTTTATAACAATGAATAGTCAGTAATGTATTGAATCAAAAACCTGTGTTTCTCAGCGAAAAACTGGGCTTACGCTCGACGCAGTTAAAAATTAATATAACTTGGGTTTTTGCATTTGAAAAACCGGGTTTCCAATGAAAACCTCAATTTCCGAAATAGAGAACCTGGGTTTTAAGTGGAAACCCAGGTTTCACATATTAAATGTGCCAAATGGCTCCCATAAAATTAATTTATTTTTATTGTTAACGAATCATATTCTTTTAATCCTTGAGTGATAGATTTTCTTACGGAGTCATAGTTATTTTGTAATATTTGATTCTGGATTTAAAAACGACATAACTTGTATTCTATATACTTACCACACACAACTCGCGAAATATTTTAAAGCCTGAGAAAGTATGCTAATCGGATCAGATATATTAATTGTTAGTGCCATAATACATATTTCTCTATTATTTAGATGTTTCCTCACGCGTAGGTTTTTTAATCTTATGCAATTGTGAAAGGTTTTCTTTTAATAACAAGTAAAATATAAACAGTGTATTGCTACTAAGAATTTCAAGGATTTGACTTACGGATTTTAACTCCAAGAATTTAACTCACAGTATGAGTCACAGTTGGTTATAAATCTCCAAGAATTTAACTTATGATAGAAAATAAATGGCTGATTACATTCAAAGAATTTAACATTTGATTGCTGGCTACTGGATTTAATTCATAGCTAAATTAATAACTGGCTTATTTTAAGGCTGTTTACATGTTCATGGTTCTATGTTCATACCCTAGTTTAAAACGGTAGGTTTTTAATGACATCATTAATGACGGGAGGTATGATTTTCAGGAAGTCCCTATGACGTCAATATTTCGTCATCATATGGCAGACATTATGCCTTCAAATTTTTCAAGGTGTCATAAGCTGTCAACTGATCAAATATGAAGAGAAACTAGCATCAGGAAGTATCATTTTCAGAAAGTCCTTATGACGTCACTATGACGTTATCATATGGATCTTGTTATGCCTTTAAATTTTCCATCATGTCAAAATTGGTCATGTGGCCGATAATGAAGTTATACTTATAGCTGTAGATACCATAGTCTTGTAATTTACCGTGCAAAAACTTAAAATTTAAATTCTCACGCGAAAACTATAAAGTCATATGGCAAAATATCGCTAGGTTTGGATACCGTTCAGGAAGAAAAATAAAAACAAGGACGAAATCAATGTTGCTACCGCACAAATCCAAAAACTCAGTCAACATTAGCTCCTATATTAATACAATCACCCTTCTGCTATACCCGCTGAGTACGACAACTTTACACTTAACATGGGTTAATATCATTATAATGTCTACGGAGGAGAGTACTGAGCCAACAATCTTGTAATGGATTGGTTTCTTCGAAACAAATTGACCAATTATTTGCAAGCTCATTAAGATAACATCTTTGCGTCGTTGATGCGACATCATGTGTCAACATATGTCAAGTGTCAACCAATGAGTAAACTAAACGGAGAATATATCAAACCTTGATTTTTAACTCCAGCATTATTATATTTATTGATGACAACGCAGTGGGCAAAAACTTGTTCAAAGTATGCAGTAAAGACGCTTTTACTGCATTACTTTGAACGAGTTTTTACTTACTCGGTATTTTCTATTAAGCACCATCATTCACGGGGTAATAATAAACATATTTTATTCGGAAGATAATTAGAAAACATCAATGCTTTGACTGTAAACGAATGAGCTCCAGGGGGGCGGGGGATGATCTATAATGCTATTTATATAAAAAAATAATTAACTTGATAACAAGCACAAACAAAAAGAGTAAGAAAATACTAGAAAGAAGTTTAAACAACATTTGAAGTAAATATAAAAAATCAACTACAGAAGTTTTTACTACAAAATGGGTTCGATAACTTATCCGAAATGCCCTACAATAATGTCATTTGGTATAGGGCCTAAAACATCAGACACTGTAGCTAATGATTGTCGTCAGATGAGTGTCGATTTTGATCGTAGAAAAATATTTACAGAAGTAATTAAGAAGTATAAACCAGATATTATAGGTCTTCGAGACATTTATTATCAAGAAGACATAGATGCAATCAACAGCACCGATGCAATCAAGAAGGATGAAGATTATCACGTGCTATATAGTGTTAGACAAGAAAGATCACTTTATCACGAAAGCATGTTTGGACAAAAAAGCCCACTTTATCTAGCTGTTGTCATGGTCAAGAAGGCTAGATTCGAAAATCTAACGGAAGTAAACGAAATTACCCAGAAGAATGATTATGTATTTGCAAAAGTAAGAGAAAAAAACACCGGAACAGATTTCGTGTTCGGTTCTTCTCACTCCGCTAAATATGAAAAGCAATATCACAAGGAATTACGCGAATATTATTGTAAGCGAGGTCAGATGGTCCAAAATATAATTAGTGTTGATGGAATGCAATTTTTAAGTAGCTCATTTGCTATAATAGATGAAAAGAAACATGAATTTGCTGCAGGTGAGTCGGAATTATTTGATTATGTTCCTGTCGTGGCTAAGATAAATGTCGACGACAAATTTGCACTTAATGTTATGACGATAAATATTGGACCACAAAAGGACCCGACTAAACGAAGACTAATATATCGAGGAATTATAGAGGATGTACTGCCCGATATAATTTTCATTCAAGAAATTTGGGCTAAAACAAAAGATATAACTAAGTTTGATAAATATTATGACCCAATATATAGTGTAGAGGACTCAAACCCAGTATACGAATCAGCTATCTTAGTTAAAAAAGAAATTTTTAATAATCCTCTAGAGCCAGAACTACATAGTGTGCATAGTGATAGATACGTTTTTTTAAAAGTAACTTTGAAAGATACTGAATCGTCGATTATTATATGCTCATATCATGGTGTGCAAGTGCAATCTGGTGTAGATGATGATGAGGAAAAGCGAAATCTATTACTAGAGGTGGAGGATGATGCTAAGGAAGCAGGTGATTTACCGTGGATTATAGGTGGCGACTTTAATTTGCATCATTGCAAGTCAACGCTACCATCACATAAAAGAGGAGGCGGTGGAACTGGCATCGATTATTTTCTGTTCAACCATGACAAACTTGATGTTTTTGATGTTGAACAACATGAATTTGCTGCAGGTGAGTCGGAATTATTTGATTATGTTCCTGCCGTGGCTAAGATAAAAGTCGGCGACAATTTTGTACTTAATGTTATGGCGATAAATATTGGACCAAATAAGAGGCCGATTAAACGAAGACAAATATATCGAGGAATTATAGAGGCTGTACTGCCCGATATAATTTTCATTCAAAAAATTTGGACCAAAACAAAAGATATAACTAACTTTAAGCATTACTACGACCCAATATATAGTGTAAAGGACTCAAAACCAGCATACGAATCAGCTATCTTAGTTAAAAAAGAAATTTTTAATAATCCTCGAGAGCCAGAACTACATAGTGTGCGTAGTGATAGATACGTTTCTTTGAAAGTAACTTTGAAAGATACTGAATCGTCGATTTTTATATGCTCATATCATGGTGTGCAAGTGCAATCTGATGATAAGGCGAAGCGAGATCTATTACTAAAAGTAATGGGCAAGGTGGAGAATGAAGCTAAGAATACAGGTGATTTACCGTGGATTATAGGTGGCGACTTTAATTTGCATTATCGCAAGTCAACGCTACCATCACATATCAGAGGAGGCGGTAGAACTGGCATCGATTATTTTCTGTTCAACCATGACAAACTTGATGTTTTTGATGTTAAACAATATGAATACGATGAGAAAGAAGCAGAAATCTTTAATCACGATCCAGTAGGCGCAACTGTGTTGATAAAAAAGTCCAGCGATAACAATTCAGATGAGGCAGATAACAATCTCTGGAAGAAATATTCATCTGTGACATATCTCCGTAGAGGACATAATACTCTTAAATAGTCTAAACAGTCATAGGTACAATGTTCGAAATAAAAACAAATAATCATTGGGAAGGAGTAATGTTTTAGCATAGCTTCAGGCTACTAAGCCTGAAGGTGTGCTCAAACTTCACTCGTATTTGATTTTCAAGAGGTCTCTTCATACGTTTCAAAACTCGATAAACAGCTATCGAGGTAACGCTATTATTTTGATATTTATTGAAAGAGGTTAAGCGAATTTAGGCGGGTAATCCTCGATATAAGTTTCAGAAGTTTATGCATATACTCCGACGCATATCGAACTCATTCATTATTCATAATCGTTGTACGCTCTAATAATTCTGTAGGAAATGACGTATTTCAACTTAAGTATCATGATCGTTGCACATAAATTATTATAAAAAGTTTTAAGCGTGGTTCACACTAGGCGCTCAAGTGCGCTAGCATTTTTAGATCTATCGTACAAAATTATGTAAGCCAGAATTTCTTCTTGTTCTAAACTTAAGAATTTTCTATTTTCTTCTGCCATGTGTTTTCAAACTTGTGTCACTTTTGTTAACATATTAGCATATTTTTATTCATCTTCTCGAGATCAACTTTACTACCGGCTTAAGATCAGGCGGCAGAAACCTAAATCATATTTACACATGGCGCTAGAAATACCCCGATCCCCATATTATCTTCGATTTTCTCTAGTCTACCTTGCTGTGTGTCTTTAATTTTCTTTTTTTGAGGGCCATATTATTTTCTATCGATTTATATTAGAAGCTATGGTTTATTTATTTACGACTCTTTATTTACTATTTACTGAACATGAGACGTCATTGTTGAAATTTCCATAACCATGACTGTATTTTTCATATTTTTTTTTATTTTCAGAAAACCAGACTTGTATGACGTCCTTACACTTTGTTAGCATTATTTCATTCTTCTGGTATTGCTTACTTGCTAGTTTTTCCTTCGTCCATGTTTGGAATCTCTTTTAAGGGTTTGGTTCTTTTCAATATAGTCATTTCTCACTGCAAGGAAATATACCGGCACCACTTTACAGTAGTGTATTCACGTCTGTCCATACTATTTTAATTGTAGCTATTAGGTCGGAGAAAAGCCTGCGGACTTCTTGTAAAAGGAAACTACAGAGAAAAGTATTGAGCAATGATCTTGCAATGGATTGGTGGATTCGTACCGAAGAAACCATTCAATTTATGTGCAGTTTCATTCGTAAAAGCGTGAAAGGAAATAATAATCACTGTTAAGTAGAGATTCTTGAGCATTGCTTCAGGCTTCTGAAATACTGTGTATACGAACTGTTTTCACTTTTAGTATGATTCTCCTTCACGTGGAATACAGAAAAAACGGGGCAGGGGGCTTTACACTGTTTTCAAATATAGCTTTTGAAAAATCTTATGGCACTCCACTGCAGAAGTTTTTATTTTTGCTTCTGTAAGCCCCTGTTAAGGAAAGCGTTTTTCAAGTATGTAACTGATTTTTATCCTATATTTCTTAAAGTTGCGGAAACTGATGGTTATTGTTTGATAAGGACACAACGTAAAAGAAAACCGAATACGGACATGTATAGTTCCCTATGATTGCCATATATGACAACGAACAGTCCATATACGATCTTTCATACTGGTATCCTTCAGGCTCCTCCTTCGTTTCCAGTTCTTTTCTGATAAGAAGCTCAGATGCTAGTTATTATTTTAAGTTTTTGATTTTAAGTCGAATCTCTACTAGGCGAATTCGTTCGTGCGAATTCTAAATGAAGCTATTACATTAGTTGAAAAAATGACGTCAATTTTAACCAGTGTAATGACTTAATTTAGAATACGCCTAGTGGAGATCTGCCTTTACCACGTATATTTATTTAAGTTTATCACGAATTTGTTTTATTTCAGTAAGCGATATGATTGATAATCATCTAGCGGAAGCGATGCTTGAAAACAATACATAAAAAAGCTTCAACCTTTGGTAGAATTTTTCACAAATATAAATTAGTTAATTTCTTAGGAATAGCTGAAGAAGTAGCCTCGTTTTAGAAAGATAATATCTTGCTTCGAGGTACTAGTATTAGTATTTGTTGTCTACTAGCTTACCTACGTGGAGGTAATTATTCGAACGTTCTTTTTAAAAAACAACCATTGTGTTCAGCATAATATTTAGGAGCTACCTGCATTTCTGGGGACGATTACAGCTTATTTGTGCTACATTCCAGTGGGCAAAAACTGGTTCAAAGACAGCAATAAAGACGCCAGAACAACGTTTTCAATGTTGTTCTTGCGTCTTCACTGCGGACATTGAGCAGGTCTTTTGCCCATTCAGATGATTATATTTGTTATATTATATTCTTTTAATTTTTAATCCATATCTTCTGATGTATATTTATCATAAAGGTTTTCACAAATTTACTCATTTAACATAAAAATTATTTGTTCTTCTTACTTCACAACCTCGTTCCCAGAGTTTATTATTTTCAAATATTTCAAAAAGTCAAGAAGTTCTAGGAACGAAGTTGCTTACTTGATACAAGGGTCATCTCTTCATAGAGAAGAGGACTGAGTGTTCTTTAAATTGGTTGGTTCTACACGACAAAGAAACCAATCAATTACAAGTTCATTCATATAACATCCTTTCTTCGCGGATTTTTATTTCCATACGATTCCATTCTGTTTTTATTCTGAGTGCAGTCTTTACTCCCTCCATTTTTTACAGAATAGAAAAAGAAGGATAACATTTCTCTTGGTGTATGGCGTTGTTCATTTATCTTGCCAGATGAGACTACCTAAGTTCCCTAACCTGAGGTATCCAGCGTCTGTGAAGGAGAGTGCTGTAGTTTTGTATTCGTTTTTAACATTACTCTCCTCCATAGAGGTTTGGAATATCATTACCGTCACTAAACAGTTAAAAAGAACTCTAAATAATATTAAGATACGAGACAAATGTTTACAGAGAAGAGTACTGAGTCAACGATCTTGCTCTGTATTGGTTTATTTTCGGTACGAAGAAACAAAATCCATAGCAAGACCATTGACTTAGCACCCTTCTGCGCAGTACTTAATTGCAATTAATTGCAAGCACATTGGTAATTCTTCACAATGGAAGACACCCAAATGACTGTTCGTGGCACCCAGATATTCTCAAAATGTACTTTAAGGGAATTAATATTTTGTGAAAATTTTTGTGGTTTTTGCGGAGACTAAACATTTTTGCGAATTTAAAAACTCGTTTAATTTAATCACTTGACATCCTTTGGCTATCTGATAAATTTGAAGGCATAATGATAGCCATATGATGATGTCATAGTGACGTCATTGTAATTTCCCTAAAATTGTTCTTCCTGTTGTCGGTTTAATGTCATACTTGATCACTTGACAGCTTGTGACACCCTAAGATATTTGAAGGCATAATGGCAGTCATATGATGTGATGGTGATATCGTGATTTTTCTGAAAATCGTATTTCCTGTTATTGGTTTATCCTCGTAATTGGTCACTTGACAGCTTGTGGCTCCCTGACCAATGAAAGTCACTACATTTTTCATCGCCATCCAATCAGGTAAAGTCTATCTTAAAGTCGCACAATCACCCTACTTTGTCAAAATTCTAAAATCGATGTCAAGTTCATTATTGACAATTGCTGATCAAGCCCTGGGCCCAGTTGTTCGAAAGCTGATTAACACTAATCTAGGATTAACGCTGGATTAAAACTACTTTCTACCAATCAAATATAGTGAAAAGACAATTTAATCGAGGATTAAACTAATCGGCTTTCGAACAATTGGGCCCTGAAGATTTAACAGGAAGTGGGTTAAATAAGTTAAATAAAGAATTATTTTACCAAATGCTAGCTTTATGTGATTATGCATATAATCAATGAAATTTGGCCAAACAATATGGCTGCCACATGGTTAGTATAAAAAATACAAAACTTTAATCACTCATACCTCCACAAATAATTGTCATTAGGGAATCCAATTTTCAGAATGACTTGATAAGCTTTCATGTCATGTATATAAAAGTATGACCAAAAAAGGGTGATTTTGCACCTTTATGGTAAGATATTTTTGCGGAAAGCAATATTTGCGGGATTAATTTTTGCCTTTTTGTCCCTCATCCGCAAAACACACTAAAAAAACTGATCTGAGAAAAATAGATTTACCTACCGTGGCCCATAGGTGACATTTATCAATGTCGCCGTAAATAACAGGCGGGAAACATTTCCCGCCTATTATAACAAGCGGGAAGTGTCACCTATGGGCCACGGTATTTACCGAGATAAATTTCCCATTCTTCAAATAACATTTTTCAGAAATCCGAATCAAATTTTCTATACCTCATCCGCAATTGTTAAGTACACAAGCTCATCCGCAAATGTTAATCCCGCAAATTTTACCGTTTTTGAAGGCTACATCCGCAAACATTTCTTACCGCAAATATTTCTTACCTTGAGGTAGGTTGTCGTTTGTCCATCCTCTCCATTACCAATACGCTTTCTAATACCTACTGTTTTGAATTAAAAAACGCTGAATGATCAAAACTGAAAGTGGTTTTTAGAAATAACAGTAAAGAGTAATTAGTTGGATCAAAACAAAATATTTCTCCCTTTGATTTTGACATTTTACGTCGAGGCATAATGACTAATTTATTTATTTTCTTTTGGGGGGGAAGAGGGTGACGAAATGTTTACTCGACGATATAAAACCCCGACGAATCTTTCCCGATAAGGTATTTCCATTTGTTGTTCTTTTAAAATATTTGTTGTTGCATTAGGGCGATTTTTCTTTTTGTCTATATGGCGGAGTAGTTTGACAGCTTTTTTTCAAATCCTGACTTCGTGTCATCCGTTCTATCCTAAACCTGTCCAAAAGGTATCAAAATTAGTCACATATTAATTTCATTAAAAATGGAGCAATTTTAAAAAAAATTGATCAAAAAATGGTATTATTGGATCAGGATGTTGAAAAATGAATTAGATATAAAAATCAGCACCATTGTTCGTATCGATTTTCATCAAAAATGAAGAAATTATAATTTTCGGCCTAAATTTGGCCAAAATAGGTATTGTTGGATCAGAAGTTTAAAAGTTTGGCCTGGAAATTAAAAAAGCTTTTTAATTGTTTTTGTCGTGGTTGGTTTTAGCCACAGTAATTGTTAAAGCCCCCAATAAGGTTAACTGGTCTCGGTTTGTCCTGAGAAAACGATCCGATGCGATGCATTCCAATATAACACACTTCTTGTCTAAACCGATGATAGTGCTTTAAATTCTTGCTAGCGATAATATCCTTTATTAAGAAGTGATTTAATTTCTTCTGACAATAAATAATAAAACAATACCCAGTGGAAAAACACCTGTGAATCTTTTTTGACTTTATCCTTCTCTTTGTATTTGTGGGAGTATATCAGTAATGGTGACTAACGATTGCTTTTGGTGTTTTGTTGAAACCAGAACTACTATACCAGGAAAGTTATGGTTAGATGGTGTAGAAAGCATAGTACAGTCTTGGAAATTAAGTTAAAGACATTTTACAAATTTTGACAAATAATTCACGCCACAAGCAAAACAAAAAAGCGGAATACGACCATGAGAAGTCCCTAGAGATTTATCGAGTAGACTTAAGATAGGACTTAGAATCTTGGGAGTCTTTCCAAACTCGACGAATTATGTAGTTCACAGCAGCCTAGTATCCAGGTCTTTGGAATAAATTCGAATTTTCGTGCCATTTGTCTTGCTAATCAAAATTTTAGACTTTTTCTCCAAGTTGAAATTCAACTTTTGCAAAAATCTCACTTTTCTTTACAGTATTTTGTTCAAGATTGTAGAAAAGGACGAGAATGATGATGGTGACATGTTTACACAGTGATGATATTGTTGACATTTGAAACTGTATTTGGATTAGAAAGAACTGCTGAAGCAGAAAATAACACTATCGATTTTGCTGTATAAATGTTTCAGGTATAGACATACATTTTCACAGCATGTACATTAAGTTTGCTGAATGTATATTCCCTTCACTAAATATAAATAAGGAAATTTACTGATTATGTATTTTATTTTTTACTGAATATAAATATGGAATTCATTGAATATATTTATTTCTCTGAACATAAATATTGAATAAATACTCTGAACTTTGCACAATTTGAAAAACCATAAGAAACTACTATAAAGAATTTTAAACAACAATATTTGAAGTAAATATAAAAACAAACTACGGAAGTTTTTACTACAACATGGGTTCGATACGTTATAAACACCCTACTATAATGACAATTAATATTGTTTTTAATGTCGCTAGTAGAATACTATCCACAAACGCAGTTAAGAGGCATACACCTAGTATTATATCTCTCCAAGATATTTACTATCAGAGAGACTTTAATAAAATCAACAAAAGTGAAGATTACCATGTGTTATATAGCCATAAACAAGACAGATCAGTTACAGAATCAACCCCACGTTATCAAGCTGTTGTTATGGTAAAGAACGATAGATTCGAAGTGAAAAAAAAACCTAGTCTGCTCATTAATTCTGTAATTGCAAATGTAAGGGAAAGAAAAACCGGAAGCGATTTCGTTGTTGGTTCAAATATTTTTCACAAAAAGAATAGTAGTGATTTTATAGGATGTTGCAAAGACGGTTTTAGTTGGAAAAAAAATAAGAAATTTGTCCTAATAGATTACAAGAATCCTAATTCTACTGTCTTCACAGCGAAGATAGTGGTTAAGGTGCCATTTACATTTATGACGATAAATATTGGGCCAAATACAAAAAAAAATCCGGAAAGACCAAGAATGCCTAGAAGAACGTTATTTCAAAATATTATAAATGATACACAACCAGGTATAATTTTCGTTCAAGAAATTTATAGTAAATACGATTTAAGTGTATTTGAGGATTACTATGAATTGATGCATAGTATAGATAGGAGTCCTAAGAAGCCAACATACGAATCAGCAATTTTAGTTAAAAAAGAACATTTTAATGCTCCTCTAGAACTACATAGTGTGCAGAGAGAGAGATACGTTTTAATAAAAGTGACTTTAAAAAATAATGGATCATCGATTTTTATTTGCTCATATCATGGGAAGCATAATGGTGTAACTGATGATTCCAAACAAAAGCAATTAAAGGCTTTAATACGCAAGGTGAAGGATAAAGCAGGTGGTTCACCGTGGATAATAGGTGGTGATTTTAATTTACATTATCGGAAGTCAAAGCAACCAATACAGAATATCAGAGGAGGCGGTAAGACTGGTATCGATTATTTTCTATTCAACCATAACAAACTTAGTGTGTATGCTTATAAACGATGTGTATACAACGATGAAGAATCAAAGCTTTGTGATCACGATCCTGTAGTCGCAACTGGGATGATAAAAAATATTGACGATCATAATTCAGATGAAGTAAATGGGGTAGACCGATGAAAGAAATATTCATCTGTGACATGTGACATGCGACGGTGTAATATATACAGTACTCGAAATTATCTAAAAAGCAATAGCATAATAGCATACTAGGAAAATAAATGTGACAGTTTATGCAAGCTAAATTTTACGGTTGATTCCCAATAAAATTTATTTTTGATATACCGGTACACTTTAAACTCTTGATAGTGTTGGGCTTGCGTAAAGAGATACGGTTATTTCCCTTTAATTTGAAGCCAAGGATTCTCGTCTCTATGCGTCTCCTATGTATTTTATTTCTTTGTATTATAATATGTCCTTAAAGCCAACATCTGATTACAAAAAAAAGAAATAAAAATGGTCAGTATGCTAGTCTATCCACCTGCAGAGAAACAATACCTCTGTAGTTGTATGAGGAAAACGTCCTTACAGTTTGTTATTAATACCATTCCATTCTTCTGTTGTTGCTTACTCGCTTATTGAAACCATGTTTCGAACTCCTTTTAAATGTTTGGTTCCGTTGCTTATAAAAATGTAGCCATTTCGACTTTTTGCTTGCCGAGCAAAGGGCTACAAATGTAGGCTAATAAATGTGTTGCCTATGAAAACTAGCCTACGATACAGATCTTCGCTTGGTTAGCTCGGTCTATGCACAAATTTCATATCTTTCGTTATGAATCTCACTTCATTCTTGGTCCGCAAAAACATAAATCAAGAAAACCTTCGTCGATTCTTTATAGGCCGAGATTAGGTTTATTCACCTACTATTCACGCAGGCTAATGAAAACTTGTTTCCCCATTATAGATTTTTCTCTCAACAAGGAGCAAACTCGCACCAATTTACAATAGTATATTCACATCTTTCCATAGTAGATCTCATTGTACTAAGTTGGAGAAACTACTAGCCTATGGATTTCTTTTGAAAGGAAACTAAGTGAACTTACTTACTTAGGCCGTCTATTCGGACGCCCCACAACTATCACACGCTTTCTCCATTCCAATCTGTCTTCCAGGATTGTCCTTAGCTCCCCCTCTACATTGTCCATTTCAGCGTCCTGCAGCAAGTTTCTACCTCTTTCTGTTCTTCCTTCTGCCGTCTGCCAAAGTACCAGTCTATTAGCCATCTCTTCAGTATGACGTATACAATTATCAGCAAGTCGCATTCTTCTTTGTTGGACCTTCGTTGATACCTTTGGCAGCTCTCCATAAAATTGTTTGTTCGTGAGATGACTCTTCCACGATACGTTTAGTGCATCCTGAGCATTCTGGAGTATCGCCCATTAAGTTGCTTAGTCAGCTTCTTTGTGAGTGTCCATACTTCTGATCCATACAACAATACCGACTCCACTGTTGTAAGAAAGAGTCTCACTTTTATCTTCCTTGATAGCTTAGAACTCCACACCTTTCTCAACTTGTGGCAGGCACCTTATGCTAGTGCTTTTCTCACAGCAAAATCTTTTTCTGTGCTCTCCGTCCATGACCCTAGGTACTTAAAGTTCTCCACTATCTTCAACGTCTTACCATCCTTTACCTTAAACTCTACTGGTGAGTCATGATTGAAGATCTGCAACTTTTTTGCATTGCAGTACAGTCATTGAAGTCTAAAGAAAACTGTAATGACAACGATTTTGTGTAGTTCGAAATAAACCAACCAAATGGCACAGTTTGAAAGCTTACCTAATACGGTCACATATATGTCTGTAATTCGGACTGCATATTTTTATATATGGTAATACTTAGTCCGAATACGGAGATGTGACCGTATGCGGTAGTCTTTCACACTGTGTGCTCGATTGTTAACTCGGTACTCTGTCCCTTTTAGGTGCTTCTTTCTTTCTAAAAGAGAAAACAGAAGAAAATGAAGAATTATCAGAAGATACAAAAGAAGCTTTAGAGATGCGTTTAGATCCTAGTGTACATGAAGCAAGGCGTACCACTGTTATGTGTATTGCGTATGTCCCCGGTATCCCCGCAATGAACGAATCTGCTTCTGTCTGGTGTGGGATGGGTTCAGGTGCTATTATGGTTTATGAAACTAAGAAATGGAATTGTGTATCAGAATTAACGTAAAAGTTCATAATAATTCTTCTATATGCAACACTTTTGAACGCCTTTATTTATTCACACCCCTAACCATTTAAATAGTATTTTGAACAATTGTGAATGTCTCGAGTTGCGTAGAGAAGCGTATTCTCGAGTTGCGTAGAGAAGCGTATTTACCAATTCATTTTTTTTTACCTTGATTACCTTATAATTGCTTTATTATTAGTCTGGAAACCAAACTGAAATTTCCGAAACCGGCTCCAGTCTAAGATGAAATAAAGAAGTTCCGTAGTAGTAGCCGGATTACTACTTCTTAAAATTTCGCTCCAAAACTATTTTTTTGTTACTTCTTGTTTACTACTTATATTTTATAGAAAATTAACGATTCGCTTTATTAAGAGACCATCAAAATTTCGCTTTAAAACTAATTTTTTTTGTTAGGGTTAAATCAACTAAATTTAACAAAATTCAACAAAAATGAATCTGTGCAGAAGTGTGTTAGGTCAATAAGCTCGCAATGGATTGGTTTCTTCGATACGAAGAAACTAATCCATTGCAAGATCATTGACTCAGTACTCTACCCAGTAGATTTTATTTTTGAGACGGTCCCTAACGCGAATTTACTGTCATTTTGCCGGATTCTCCCGTTTTCTTCACAGCATATTGTTTTTATAAGCCTCTTTGGTGGATGGTCATGGTTTCTATACTAAGGGACCATTTCCCGAACTATATTTCGGAATCATCCCAATGAGCAAAAACATTTTTTCAAAATCTACTGTAAGAACGCTAGAATAACGTTGAAAACGTTGTTTTTCCTTTACTGTCTTTAAGCTTGGTGCCCACTTGACGAACAATAGCGATAACCAGGTGGTTTCATGACAAGTGGGAACTAAAATTGTCGCTAGTTATCGTTAAATATCGTTAATTTAGAGCGATAACTAGCGATATCTACTATCGCTCATATAAAAACTTTTTGATTGGTTGTCGTTAGTTTCCAACCAGAAAGAACCTGTTCAAAGTCAGCAAAATAACGTTAGGACAACGTTCAAACGTTATTTTGATGACTTTGAACAGGTTTTTGCCGACTGGTTATCGTTAGTTATTGCTATTTTTCTTCAAGTGCTTACACCAAGCTTTACTGCGAACTTTGAACAAGTTATCTGCAACGGATAATGTCAACATGCTATGAAATTGATTGGTTTC
>JAULBZ010003469.1:0-16375 GCA_032360805.1 Neoturris breviconis
ATCCCCTCTCAGAGAGGGGATTTTGACCGGCGTAGGCCAGGGCTTTCTTTCTCTCATTTTCTTCCGATTTAAACGTATAGAGAAGAAGCCCTGGGAACGAGGTTGAAAAGTCCCATCTGGGGGAAGTTATCTTTCCCCTTACTTGATGGATTTTTTGAACAGTAGATGTAAAGGCTTGTCTTTTTGTGGTATTGGAATTAGGCGGTGATGTAAATTAGCATTATAAAAAGGAAAATCAAGTTCTAATTTTGCACAATATTTTGAGTTCTCTACCGGTACACCGGTATCAAAATTTCCCTGGTTATGCCCTTAGCAACGTCTTAAATCTACGTCAGTGACTTGATCGGACATACGTTCTACTGAATGTATTTGCTTCTGTAATATGTTAAATTCCTTTGGACCAATCATTCAACAGTTACCAGCTTCTTTTAGGAAGATCATGTTGCTAGCAATTTATTAAGATTAAGCATTGATCACTTCATGCTGAGATATGATAGAGAAATATTTCACGTTTATCTTTATTTTGTAGGATGTGCATCACTGTTTGTTTTTAAAGAAAGCTCGAAGCGTATTAAAACTACTGCTGCAGTCAGTAGAGGAAGTATGCCTGCGGAGTTATTTCTCTTTTCGGATACTGATGCACAAAAATTTGATATTACCAATATATGGCTATCTTCCAACTTAAAGAAAAATGCGAGATCTTTACTAAATTCGTTCCGTATACTTGAAGAACAACATGGTGTGCTAAAGTCTTCCTTGGATGATTATAAAGAAAGGTATCAATTGCAAAAACAAATGACATGGTACTGGCGAAAACAAGTGAAACAAAATCTTCACAAAGAAGTTCCAATATCAATCTGTGATGGTATGATGCGTGTTACAAAATCTCATCTTGATATTGCTTCAGTGAATCAAAAGGATAACGGTTCATCATCTGTTCCAAGTCCAAGAAATCACACTGAAATTATTGAAAGTTTGCAAGACGTGCTTATCAAAGAAAGGGAGAAAACTAAATATTGGAAAGAAAAATATTCAGCTGTCAAGTTTCGAAAATGTTCAAAATTTGGAAAAGCTTCGTCTACTTCGTCATTCTCATTTTCTTCGTGTCTCAAGATGTTCTCGAAAGTTCTACCGGACTTTAATATCACATCCAACCTACCAAACTTTACAAAGCCTGTTGAAAAGATATCTGATCATGTTCAAAACGCATGGGGAAAATTTAAGAAGAGTTGGCAGAAAAATAGTGATCATGTCAAGCAAGATGCAGCTAAAAGATTCCGAAAGATGTTTAGCATTAGCAATATCGTCAATTCTATTCGTATAAAGGAGAGTCCTAATGGAGGAATACACGCCAATTCGGAAAAAAAATATTGTGCTGACGAAGCATTCAAGCAATTTAAAGAACGTTGGAAGGAACAATCATTTGTAAATTATCCAAAACCTGAAGCAAAGAAGAAAAATAAAAGTGATGAATGTTTAAAAACAAAACATGGAGCATTTAAAACAACTTATCAATGTGGTAAGGATACTTTGATCGAAATTATGGATGAAGGATTCCCAGTCGTGCAATCTCAATTGAAAGAGAATTTGAAAAGATACGATAATGATTTGTTTGTTCCAGTTGTTGATGATTTATATGTAGAGGTGATCAATGGTAAAATAAGATATGTTTCAGATGGTGTAATTCATGATGAAGCTGGTTATAAAGAGATAAGAAAAAGTATTGATGACGTATCTTCACTTAGTTCAAACAAATGTTATGTTTGTAATTATGTTGCTGATTTATTTGTGGAAGAGATCAATGGAAAAACCAGAACTATCACAAGGAAATCGGACCAACCCGAAGAAACTGGTCATGTCAAGACAAGTGTAGTCATCGAGAAAAACGACGCCATGGAAAAAAATGCCGTAATCGACAAAAATGAAGAACCTACTGACACTACAGTTCAACCCAAATATGAAGAAAATGGTCGACTATGGTATATGAAAAGGTTCGATAAATTAGCTTTTCATTTTGATCTGTATAAATGGGAAACTGATGGCAAAATGAAAAACTTAATCAAACATATCGAAGGTAACATGAATGAAATGAAAATGGAAACTGAAAGAGGCAAAGCACAAGAACTGAAAGTGAAGAAGAAAGTAAAATCAGTTGAAGATAAATTAAAACGAGAGAAAAGAAAATACAAAGAAGATCTAAAGAAACTCAATCAAGTTATAACTCAAAAAGATAAAAAAATAAGTACGTGGATATATGAAGAAAAATTGAATCTGAATGCAAAGTTACAAATAATGCAGAAAAAACTAAAAAATCAAAAATTAAAATATAAACAAAAAATTAAAAAAGCGAAACAGTTACTTAAATCTCGTATCAGTGAAGAATATAAAAAATTGAGAGAGAAGAAGAATTCTATCACTGGCATTAAAGAAAAGAGTGCGAAAAAAGTTGCTTACTACAAAACAAAATACCAAATACTTGATGAACAAATGAACGGTTTGAAGCAAAAATACAAAGAATTGCTAATTCTACATGCAAAAAAGCCAAGGAAAGATGACAGTTTTGAAAAGAATGAAGAAGAATCGTCTACAAAATGGAGATTTCCTATGGTATATTGCCCTGATCAGATGAATTGTGAACAAGAAATAAAGAATGATGCTCATGAAACTCCTACCACACCGGTATTAAATCCCACCATATTTGATATAGCGCGATTATATGATGTTAACAGCAAAATGGTTTCTCCAGCCCCACCAAAACCCCTTCCTCCACGAACCTTACTATTCCCAAAAAAATCTTTACCCCCATTAAATAAGAAAGAAAACATAAAAGAATCAAATATCCCATTAAGACCTTCCCCGCCAAATAAGAAAAGCCACAATGGATTGCGGTTAGATACGACTGCCAACTACAGTGATTTTGAAGAATTAGCATTTCCGCTTGCCTGGTATCACTACTGGGGAAAACATCGAGAAACGTATAATCAATACGAAGAGGATCATATGAAAGCTATACCATTAAACTGGTATATTACCTGGATGCAGTCACGTGACAGAGATCGAATGGAAAATAGTGAAATGCCGATTGAAGAAATAAACTGGTATTTGAAAATGATGAAAGAAAGAGAAGAACAAAGAAGTGCTGGTGATGATGTTCCAATGAGTTGGTATATGAAGTGGATACAAGGAAGGAGAAGTCATCGGGACGATGATGCTGATGAGTGATTGGTGCATCGTTTAATAGCTTCTCACCGCGTGAACGATTACTAAATACGGACTTGTATATAACTATGCCTAATAGGCAAAAAATTGTTCAAAGTCACCAGTAAAAGACGCTAGAGCGACGTCTTTCCACTTTGTTATAGCGTCTGTACTGCGGACTTTGAGCAAGTGTTTTCTCACTGGGTATGGACTGTTCACAGTCTGAATACGAATCTGTATGGGTCCGTATTCAGTAGGCTTTCACGATGATACTGGTTCAGCTGTTCCATTGTGAAGCCTGAAAATAACTGTCAGTCATCTATCTAAGGGGAGAGGTAGTGAATATAGTTTTTATGTTCGCAGCTGAAAACCATGCTTCAAAAATACTCCTTCGCAGGTACCTTAATGTCCGGCTGTTATTTCCAGGCTTGAAATTGATCAAATGCATCTTTCATAGTTCGGTTTTTGGATCAACCTTACCTGATGTATATAATCTCTTCCACCCCCTGATTCAACGTATATACCCCTTCCGTCGCGGATTTTTAGTCCATGCGAACGTTTTGAAACAATTTTCGAAATATATACGTCATTTATTTTGTTCTCATGCGATATGCTAAGTGATAATCTTATTTTTTATTATACATCCCTGCAGACAGACGACATCGGAACAGCGCGTTAAAACGACGTCATTTCAACGCTGTTTCGACGTCGTGTGCCAACTGAAAGAGTACGTTACAATTAAAACGCAAATTTTAACACAACGGGCCAGGTAATATACACACACACTATGAGTCTGTAGGACTTTATTGAACATGAAGGTACAATTATTGACAAGAATTACGAAATGTGGCTAGAGATAAAGTATGTTCAAAGTTTTGTCACTACACTCCATCGCAGAGTGCCATTATAACAATGTCTTACATTGAAATTTTGAGTATAGGTAAATTCTAGTGTTTGGTGTGGGTATAGACCCTGTATGATTTAAGCTCTTAATAGTACTGCTGTTTACCTTTTGGAAGAACTGGCTACTATTACTTATAAACCTGTTTGCTTATTAAACAAACCGCGTGTGTTTGTTTACGTTTTTTCGTTGTTTGTAAAAGCGCAATATATCAGGAATTCCAAGACAAGTTCCGCTTTTTGCATCGCATTTCAATTTTCACTCTTCAGGATTTTTCTAACTTCGTATCTATCTAAGGTCCTTTGCGTTCTTAATAAGCAAAGAGCCCTGTGATAGAAGATTCGATTTTTCAGAAGATTGCACTTATTGAAATATTTTGTTGAAGAATATTTATCATATATATTGCAAGTATATACATATTATGCACTAATGGGTACACGAAACCAAGTGGACACATCACGTGACCATTATGTGCCCACGTGATAGTATTAGTTGTATTGCGTGATTATTTGTAAAACTATTATTATGTAAACCAGTCGTTAAAAACAAAGTCTTTGCAAAGGAGACCCAATCAGCTAAAAACCTGTTCAAAGTCAGCAGTAAAAACGCTAGAACAACGTCGAAGACGCTGTTCTAGTATATTTACTACGGACTTTGAACAAGTTTTTGCCCATTGGGAAAGTATTAAGTCGAAGATTGCGATATTGATGGGCAGGAAAATTCAGTCAATTCTAATATCACTTGACTTATCACCTTCGTTTGCAGATGCTATTGTGGTTTATATATTCCTAACGGACAAAAACCTGTTCAAAGTCAGCAGTAAAGACGTCGTTCGACGTTGTTCTTTAACGTCTTTACTGCGGACTTTGGACTAGTTTTTGCCCACTGGGAAACATCTTATCTTTTAAATATATTTATGTGTAGATAGAAATATTGATGCTCTTCTTTATTTCAGCAAGCAAAAACTTGTTCAAAGTCTGCAATAAAGACGCTAGAGCAACGTCGAACGACGTAGTTCTAGCGTCTTTTGCCCACTGAGATTCTAGCTTTTAGACACTCGTAGCCATGCTGCACGATGCTGGAAATTCCGATCTTGCCCGTTTCCCTTATTATATTCCGATTTTCTAAGACTATGACTGTACTTACTTACTTTACACTGGACCTCAACCTCGTTCCCAAGACGTACGACAAGAGAGAAAAAGCCCTCGGAACGAGGTTGACTAGAACTCAGATCGTACGGATCGCTTAGAGACGAGAGAAGTATTTCAAGCAGGCATCCTGTCTATCTCCCCATCTATCTGGTTCCGATTTTTTTTGAATTAGCTTCTTTCCAGATTCTGTTCCGAACATCGTCCAGGCTAATTCTACTTTACCAACTTATGGCATGGCCATGATATGGTTATGGTATGGTAACGGTATGGTTAAGGTTATGGTATGGTTATGGTAGCAGTATGGTTATAGTAACAGTATGGTTATGGTAATGGTATGATAATGGTTGTGGTAACGGTATGGTTACGATGGTTACAGTATGGGTATGACATGATTACAGTATGGTAACGGTATGGTTAGGGTAATGGTATGGTTGTTAGTGTTATGGAATAGTTATGGTATGGATGTCGATATGGATGCGGTATGATTTTAGTTACAGCATGGTTATGAATATGGTATGAACATGGTATGGTTATGGTTATGGTATGATGGTTATAGCATGATATGTTTTTGGTATTGTAACAGCATTCTTAGCTAAATTTATGATATGGTTATGGTATAGTAATAGCATTATAACAGTATGACTATGATTATGGCATGGTTATGATATGGTTATGGTTTCATTATGGTTATGCATGATTCGGTCTTGCTATAGTAACAGTATAGTTACGGTAATGGTATAGTTATGGTACGGTTACGGTTACGGTAATCATATGGCTAAAGATACGGGATAGTTACAGTATGGTTATGATATGGTTATATCAACAGTATTGTTAGTTTCTGTTATAGTTATGGTTGTGGCATGATTATGGTTATGTCATTATTACAGTTATGGTATGGTATAGTATGGTTACGGTATGGTTATGGAGTGGTTATGGTAACGGCATGACAGTTCTGTTTAAACAACCTGGTTAGATTTAGCCTCTTCAATCCTATCAAAAATAGTTTCGTTTAAAACAATTTGAGATCATAGAAGGGTCATAGAAAACCACTGACAAAGAAAAGCAGTAAACCAGTCGTTAAAAACAAAGTCTTTGCAAAGGAGACCCAATCAGCACACGACCACAAGAAGTCCCTAGATGTTTATCTCAGAGACTTACCGAGTAGTCGTAGAATCTTTACGAGTTTTTCAAAACTTAACGAAACAGCAGCCTAGTACTCAGACTTTTGAACAAATTCAAATTTTCGTGTCATTCGTCTTGCTAATCAAAACTTTAGACTTTTTCTCCAAGTCGAAATTTCGATTTTTTGCAAAAATTTCACTACAGTATATTTGGCCAAGATTGTACCTTGTTTTTGTCGATTCTAAAATGTTTTCCAACAGCAGCAGCATTAGGGCAACCGTTATCAAACAAATTCCTTAATATTACTGTTTTTAGTGGGTCACAATAGACCTTTTCATAAAACAATGAAAACGAAACGTTTATCGTTCAAAGTAGAAAAAAGTTTTTTTTTAACAATTCTTTTTTTTAACAATCATCCTAGCCTAAATATCTTTAATATTCTCTATCTGAAAAGTTACCTACGCAAAAAAACTAAAATTGTGAGAAGCGAGCAAAAAGCCGGAACTCCTGGCTACTACCCATCTTTCCCTAAAAATATTAAAAATAACACATGAGTTACCGTAAATTTATCGCAAACACGGGTGACCTTCACAGATGAAGAAAATACAAAAACTACAGTACTTGTATAAGCACCAGTAAATTTTGACTGAGGTTCGGTGATGCTTAATTCAAACCATGATTATCCATGCTTCTGTGGGTACCCCCTTAAATAAACATGTTTAATCAACATTTTACGACATTCTTTTCTCTCTACGCATTCGAATTTTTTGTAAAATTTGGTATTATCTGAGATTTTGAAGATAAGAAGGCCATTTTCCCCGCCTATTGATGATTTTAAAAACAACATAATTGCCTTTCTAAAATATGAATAGTCGATCTCTCGAAAAGGCAAGAATTGTTGGGAACGAGGTTGGTATAGTCTGACGAGGCCAAACTGTTTGGGTTTGAGTAAACATTTAGCTTTCTTTACATCCTCTTTTCTAGCTTTATATTTTTGTTGATATATTACAATTTTCTCAAACAGTTTGAGGCAACTCGGCGAGATAAATACGCTTCTAAATCTGTTGTCTTTCTCCAGAATTCGTGAGGAAGCATTTGCATTGGTTCTAGATATTTAAATTTCGGCAATATGATTGGCTTAATTTTTTATTAATAGGTGGGTTTTAAATATCAATTGTATCCTTGATTCAATTCTAATAGGACGGGTTTTTTTTCAGCCTGTGCGACCTGGCCATGATAACTTTTGAATAGATAAAGTTAATTTTTATGAAACTTGGTACGATTATAGTCCATCATTAGAGACACAATTTGGTATTAATATATTTTTACTTGTGTCAGCAATATTTGATGACGTCATCATAAGTCTTTTTTAATCCGATTTTTTCAAAAAGGAATGTATTATTCAAAATGTAATTGTCGGATCAGTTCTGTTTATTGCTTTTAAGTTTTGTCTTCAGTTTTTTAATGCTAATATTCTTCTATTTATATCTTCCGGTTTTTGAAGAAATTAACCTGGAACCAAGCAAAATTGTTCCAAAAATCCGAAAAAATTGGAATTTTACCGAATATTAGAATAATCGGGTAAATCGGAACTTGAATTTAATTCATAGAGTCTATGGTCTAAATTTATTTGCGTTATTTATACTAAAATTATCCACATTTTCGTTTTTGTAGGAACTGACCCCAGGAGAAAAGCTTATTTTCATTGAATTTTGACAATCCCAATCCCTCTTAGTCCTAATAGGGTGAAAATATTGCGTAGCAATGAAAACGTTGAACATTAAAACTAAGGCGAACTTTATCACAGCGGTTTCCGCAATTTAAGCTAGGGGAATTTCTCGAAACTATTTTTCGTATCTTTCTCTTTAAAAATTCAGCAGGAAGATAGGAAAAGAAATGGTAAGAGAATCAGTTTGGTTCCATCCATTTTTTTATCAGACAAAGGTTGGTTAAGATAACTAGCAAGTAAAATGAATGAACGTTTGTCTTCATTTCCTAATCTGGAGTTAATGTTCAAGCCTAAATATAACTGCAAGTGTGGAGGAGTATTTTTTGAGTATAGGTTTCAGCTTCAAAGCTAAAAACTATGCTAAAAACACTCCTCCACCGGTGATATCCGTCAGCTATATTCAGGCTTGTTTTTTCCAAACGGATAACTACAGATTTTTGACGTGGTAAAATCGGACATCAACATTTATTCAATCGATTTAAGTGATATTCGACGAAGGGCAGCGAAGACGAAGTATTACTTAACAAGACTGAATAAAAATGATGCTTGATTTTACCGCGTCAAATATCTGTTTTATCATACACCCATAGAATATTCTTAACACTTTTTCTCTATCTTTCTCTTACAAATGTTTTACAATTTTTTAAAAACATTGAATTTTATGAGCTCTTCTGCTTGATGTGTATATCTTAATTACTTGTCTCTAGAGAAATTAGCTTTTGTTTTTGTCAGTCGAATATCGTTAGCTATTTATTAAATACGGAAAGTGTATATGATAACTGTTATTAGCCCTAATTTACCCGCGACATTTTGGTAGCATAATTTACCTGGGGTAACACGATTATAGTCCAGCAAAGAATCTTCTTAAATTGTTTTTTTGTTTTGCTGACATCATTTTTGGCTATGACGTCATCAGAATTTTCAACTTAGTCGATTTTTTTGAAAAAATATGTGTTGTCTTCAAACGCAAATAAAAATGGCTGGGAATTGTTTTTTACTTTCTGTTGATTGATTCTGGAAGTACAAGCAAACGCATAAATAATGAGACATTTCACGAATTTTGGTGAGTAATGCAAACCACAAGCAGATTTCAAATGCGGAAAACGACCAGGCCTCTAGAGATTTATCTCAGAGATTTATCGATCTTAAGATCTTAGGTCTTTTTGCAAACTCGACAAATTCTAATGTTCCTAGCAGCCTAGTACTCTTGGAACATATTCGATTCTTTGCGTATTCAGTTTTGCTACCTAAAAGTTAAGGCTTTCTATCTAAGTGGAAATTCTGAATTTTTGCTCGAATTTTACCTTGTCTCAAATATTTGTGTCATTGCTTGTAGTTCTCTGACAGAGATTCAAGGATTAGTATCATCCATAAAAATCGGATAGAAAATCCTGGTCAAAACTCCGAAAATTTGGGAAAAATCGGGAAAAAATCAGACAAATCGGAAAAACGGGGGAAAAGAGCGTGTCACTCCAAAGTATTTCCTGCATAGATTCTACATGTGAATAGAAATCAGTGTTCAAAAATTTCAAGTTTATTCGTTTTGTAAATATAATGTTTTTAGTATTTTAGATTTTTAGTTGAGAAGTACTAAGAATTTGAGAGGTGGCTTCAGATAATGACTAATATTAGATGAACGAATCGACCAATCGATCTGAAATTTGACCCAGTAACGCATAATAAGTTATTACTAAGACCTGGAAAGTTTCAAGATGCTGCGTTGTTGTGTGAAAAAAAATTATTTTCGAAAAACCATAAGGGGGGCAATCCCGAGTAAAGGGCTAACAGAGAATTACGTTAATTATTTTATTTATATACATAAATGATATACTCTATTAATCTGACCCCCGACTTGCTAGCTCACAGACAACCTCGTTCCCAGGGCTTCTTCTCTCTTGACAAAACGTCAAGAGAGAAGCCCTGGGAACGAGGTTGGCTCCCAGAGTTTTGATTTTTAAGTGTTAAAACAACGTCAGAACAACAAGCTCAACACAACCCTGCAGAAACGGATGAACCAACGTCAAAACAACGTCGCGATATCGTGTTCACATTGGTGGTTGTTATCGTATTTACTTGCGGAATTTACTAGAAATACCTAAAATTTCAAGTTTCTTGAGGTCAGAGAAATACCGTAAATGTTCGATTAAGCGCCCGGGTCGTGTATTTATTTGAATAATCCGATCCAGGGCAGGGAGAGGGGGGTTCAATCAGAGTGGCGCTTATCAAGTTAATTGGTAAACTAATGGCATAAACAATGCGAAAAAATAGGAAAAACTTGTCTAGAACATGATTAATAAGAAAGTGTCCCAATCGGTTTTATATACGAGCACAAACAAGGAAGGTGGGATGCGACTTAATCAAACGGGGCACTTATTTAAAGGAATTTATTCAAAGAGAGCGCTTAATCGAGCATTTAATGTAAAACCAAACGTGAAGAACTGTTGCAGACGAGCTTGGAAAAATGTCTCGATGAAAGAGTTGGTTGCATCATGAAAGACTATCAAATACCACTGTAAACGTACGTATATAGGACCGTATTCGGGAAATACTGTCCGTAAACGTACGTATATGGGACTGTATTCGGGAAATACTGTCCGTAAACGTACGTATATGGGACTGTATTCAAAAAACACTGTCCATACGTACGTATATGGCACCGTATTCGAGAAATACTGTCCGTAAACGTACGTATATGTGACCGTATTCGAGAAACACTGTCTGTAAACGTACCTAGATGGGATCGTATTTGAGAAACACTGTCTGTAAACGTACCTAGATGGGATCGTATTCGAGATACACAGTCCGTATGCTTACAAACCCAATGGGCAAAAACTTGTTCAAAGTCCACAGTAAAGACGAAAGTTGTTCTAACGTCTTTACTCTGGACTACAAGTTTTTGCCCGTTGGGATTATAGGACTGTATTTGGCAGTCTTTTACGATAATACCCAGTGGTTAAAAACTTGTTCAAAGTCAGCAGTAAATACGCTAAAACATTGTCATTTGTCGTTGTTCTAGTGTCTTTAATGCTGACTTTGAACAAGCTTTTTCTCACTGGGTGTTAGTATTAGCTCCATAATATCAATAGTAATGATTATAATGCGTTAAGATACGATACCAATTACCTCAATGGAGGAGAGTAACGAGTAATAAACTTGCAAATGAATATTTGTAAAGGAAAAATAAACCAATTGCAAGTTCGATGACAACCCCGGAAACAAAGCCAAACAATGCCAAAACGACGTTCCAATATCGCTTTGACATTATTTTAACGTTGATTTGACGTCGTTAATCTTCAATTTCTGTATTTTCTGTCATCGAAATTATGCCTCCAGCATAATCTAATAAACTCGATAAGTCCATATCCCCACATAACGAAATAGATATAGAAAATTGTGATATACGTTTGGATGAGCGTTTATCATCGTATGGTTTCTCTGATGATTCAGCAGCAAGTACCTCATTAGATGTGACTGGTACATAACCTTGTGGTTGTTGTGGTAACAGATCACGTGCTTCAGTTGAATTTGATTGTTCGTTCTCAATATCTTTTGAATGAACATGCGGTTTCAGTGGTAGCTGGCCGTTTGAATGAACAATTTCAGCATGCTTGGCTTTCTTTTTCTTACTTCGAAGTCGTTTAAAAAAACCTTTTTTCTCTTTTGTTGCATTTGAGGGTAATAGCACGTGTTCTGATTCTTTTTGCTTTGATGTTATCGTTTTAACGTCCTCGTGAATATGTTTCTCTTCAAAGGTTACGTATTTTATCTCTTTACTACTCACATTTGATGTTATTTCACTTGGACAATCAGCGCATGTTTCTTCTGATAATTTCAATTGGTTGTTTTCAGTACGATCAACAACGAACACTGATTGATTCTTTTGATTGGTTGAGCCATTCAGTTCTTCATCAGTTATTTTGATATCAGATTCACTTATGTGATTGTATGAAACATCGAGTTTATTGTTCGAAATATCTAGTTGATTGTTCGAAATATCGAGTTGACTGTTCGAAACATCGAGCTGAATGTTCGTAACATCGAGATGTGAGTTCGTAACTTCGAGATTTGTTTCGGTGTCATCATATCCTCCTATTACTGTTTCCTTGCTTTCCTGGAGGTCCCTGATATTAATTACTAGTAAGCTGTCATCATATTTGATTAACGGTTCTTCCATTTGATCGTCCGTAACAATTATGATTTCGTCATCAGTAAGTACTGTTTCGTGCTTTGGATTATTCTTCGTTTCGTTTTTTGTTTCATTATTAGTCACGACAAATGATTGCTGAAATTCATTGCTCGCAATAATATCGGATTCATTTTCATCAACGACAACTGTCGATTTTTTGACTTGATTGTATTGTTGCTGGTCTTGATTATTCATAGAAATATCAATTTCGACGTCATCAATTAATTTTATCGGTTTCTGGGTTATATTTCCCGTAACATCGCTGCTGATTTCATTGTCAACGACTTCTTCAATTGATCCCTGCCGGATTTGAATGCTGGTATCGTTGTTGTCAAATACTTCTGTCATTGATTCCTGTTCTGGAATGCTCAAAAAATAACTGTTGATTTTGTTATCTACAACTTGGTTCGCTAATCCGAGAATTTCAGTATTTACATTATCGCTTTTTATCTCACTTTTAACAATTTCTCCTACCGGTTTCTGAATCTGAAGTTGATCAACTACTAATGGTTTCTGGCATTGATGCTTCTTTCTCCGTATGTTTATTTCATATTCGTTAACTTCAATCAATTGTTTGTTATTACTGGTAACATCAACATCGAACTCATTATCTTCAATCACAAGCTGGTGAGTCTGATGAGTATTTCTACTGAAACTACTTTCTTCTTTGTAAGTCATTTCAATTTCTTTCACTGTAATACATTTCGTTATTGGTGACACATCACCAATAATACTACGTCGTTTCTTGCTTTTTCCACGAAAGAACCAAAATGCGAGATTGATCTTATTCGTTCTCTTTCTTCTTTTCTTCTGTTTAGAAGTACTTTTCATTCTGGATGATGGTGTTGAAGAGGTAATTTTCATTCTGGATGATGGTGCTGATGAGACTTTTTTTCTTCTGAAAGAATTCATAAATCTTTTTCGTAATGACATCTTTTCCAAATGCCACGATGCTCCTTTGTTGTAATTGTCTTCAGATGAGTTATTGTCTGCTTTCCCATTGATATGTATTGTTTTATGGTCTTTGTGTTTTGAATTTAGTTCATCCATTTCGAATGCTGATTGGATAATAAAATGTGCTTTATCGGCTTCCGTAAAATCCACAGTAGATATACGCCAATCGCTAGATTCGCTTCCAATTCGTTCTATTACCGATACAGCTTCGCTAAATTCAAATTCAATATCTGTATATAGTTTTGCCGATTTATATACATTAGCTTCTCGTTCAACAAATTCATCTACACCTGTCTTCCCGTCGTTCCAACCAAACTCGCTTTGTATACCATCCACGGTGGAATTATATTCATATGAATTGTTATTAAACTGAACGTTATTTAACACTTCTGTTAAAGGACCGGTAACAGAAAATGCTTTCTTCAGTTTTTCTTCCTTTGTTTCATCTTTTAAAAGTCTTCGTTTTGCAAGAAGTTCATCATATTCTTCAGCTGAATGATTACGTATTTTTTCTGTTATACCGTTCCGTGTAGCTGATATTTTTTCTGATAGAGAACAGTATTTCTTTCTATATCTTCCTGTCCTTCTAACACATTGTTGATGTTCAATGGGAGTATCAGTTATTTGTTCATCTTTAATATTACGTGTCGTGTAAATTATGGTCTCGTTTTTCTCAATGTGGTTTGAATCATCAAATACCGAGTCTAAACTATCACTGAGTGTAACCATACTTTCTTTATAAAGCTTATATCGATACCATTTATTATATATGAGCTCCACTTTCAATGATCTAAATATAGATGTATTTACGTCAAAAGTTTATAACCTCGTTATCAGGGATTGAAATAACAGTCGGTCATCACTGTGGAGGAGAGATTTTTGAGAATATTTTCAGCCAAATTGGCTGAAAATATTCTGAAAAATCTCTCCTCCACAATGACGATTATTTCAAACACTCGTTATAAATATTTTCGCGGACCTATATAATTTTCACGCATAGAAGGCGCATGATAATTAAAGGGAGCGGAAAATAAGATGCGCGAAAATATATGGAATCAAAGTATTCACAAATACATGGAAAAGAGACTTTGACGTTGGTTGCTCAAAAATGAAGTTATTGCATTGCAACAAGTTTATACGCCTCGTTTTCATGTACTTTCGATGAATCCATGTTGTAGTGTTGGTACTTAGAATGTTAGTTCAACACGTAAATAACATTTTGAAAAATTAATTTTTTGATGGCGTCATTAATTCTGATGGTGAATTTTGATGCAAAAATAAATTTAGACCTTAGTGTACCTAAGAACGAGAATTCTTTCATGAAAGCTGTCATACTTATTTATAATAGTTCTTTTTATGCTTTATCAAGCAAGTTTACCTAAGCTGTAATTTTCTTTAGGCTTTCTATACAAACATTCAAAATTTCGTTAAAGAAATTTAAATAAATTCCCCATTTTATGGCGTCATTTGGTTTGGGGGAGAATGCGGGTGCGTCCTTAACTGCAGTTAGCCTTTATTTTATGAATCTTTCAACGCGCTTTATTTGGATCAGATCGCGATGCGAGCAAATTTATAATCTAAATATGCTCAAAAAGCAGTTTTTGATCAAAATTGATGATGACATATCCAAAATTCAACAAATAAATTGTTAATGGCCTGTAGCCTGTTCTTTAACTGCCATATAGAGACATTTTTACCGTTTTTTCTGCGCGTATAGTAAAAACATGGCTAACCGCGTACCACAATTGATTTTTTTGTTCACTAGTCTGTGTTGATTTGAAACTCAAAAACATTATGCGCTACATTAATTAAGGCGGATCTCCACTAGGCAAATTCGTTTGAGCGAATTCTAAATGAAGCCTTTACATTGGTTAAAAGTTACGTCCCATGACAGGTACTGGGTTCAATTTAGAGTTCGCACAAACGAATTCACCTAGTGGAGAACCGCTTTTAGTCTGGTTGTAGGGAATTCCATTGACAAGCGTTTTTTCATTCGATTATTTTCCCAGTGGGCAAAAACTTGTTCAAAGTCCGCAGTAAAGACGTTAGAACAACGTCATTCGACGTTGCTTTAGCATCTTTACTGCGAAATTTGAACAAGTTTTTGCCCACTGAGTTGTATTATGTTAGTATTACTTCTTTTATTTTCTTGGAAATGCTTACACAGACCAACCTCGTTCCCAGGGCTTCTTAAAAGGCAAGAAGCCATGGGAACGAGGTTGTACACAGACATTTGCAGACAAACGAAAAACATTAAAGTATTCGAATACAAATGTATCTATGTGAATAATAATGTGAATAATTAAAATGTTTTACAGGCAGGCATGGACTTCTTAAAATTGTACCTTGTGGTTAGTCTCAATTAGGCCTGGGAGGGAGTGGTTGGAAAAATTCCCAAAAAATAATAAGCGTCGCCCCTCGTTTATTTGATATTGCAGAGTGGTTGAAATAAGCGGAAGAGAGGTGTAATGAAGGCGAATGTCAGTAATTACTTAATAAATATGATAACAATAACACTTTATTATCAGTAACTCCAGAGTTTTTGTAGCTGCTAATTGGTTACTACAATCGTAGACGTAAATTATCGACGATAAAAATCTTATTGATTTTTAGGGAAGGAGGAGGAGGTGGAGGAGAGGAAGGATGATGGAATATAAGACTAGGGACGAGTTTGGTTTTATCATAATTTACGTCCATGATTGTAGCCAATTAGTTAATTTATTTTAATTTCACGTTAATTTGTACGTGTGTTTTAGTTTTTTAGCAAGTTGACTGTGCTATATTATTGTAGCCTGAGCTCCAATTCCAAAGTACAATAATTAGTAGTACTTAATACTACTCGTTTTAGTTTGGAACTGGAGCACAGGCTATATTATCGTTTTTTTCCCAAGAGCTAATAAGAGGTTACATAAGATAATAAGTTAAAAACCTTGCTTTATTCCAGATACTGATTATTTTCAAACTGTTATATAGCATCTTTTCGAACAAAATAAAACTATCAAGACGCTTTATGAAGTTATTTAATAGACAATATGTTGATATCTATCATTAGTGTCCACTTGATTAGGTAAGTTATCAACTTGATGGTCTCATCCATCTGGATTAAGTATAGAATTAAGATGGATATTTGTTAA
>JAULBZ010003470.1:0-16373 GCA_032360805.1 Neoturris breviconis
AACGAATATCTTCAAAAAGCTTTAAACTGGGATATCTTGAGAACCGTTGAATATTTTCACATGAAATAAAAAGCACTTATTTAATTTTCAAGCTCTTCAATATGAGATCAACTTGTATTTTTGCCTCGGAATCCCTTTAACTACATGGAGTTAAGGACGTTTTTGAAGGTCTTTTTCATGGAGAAAATATTAAGACTAATTTACAAATTTAAGCACTTAGAGTGTATAAATATACTTATATAAACTAAAAATAGTATAGTTAATCAAATGAATCTAATATTTTCAGCTCAAAAATACGGTTTTTGGATTTTTGCTCAATACTTGTTTTAGAAGCACTTTAGCAAAGTTTGATAAACTATTATATTTTCAATTCATACAAGTTTTTACACTGTAAGTACTGAAATTCACATATTAGATTTAATATTTTCCTCATAAAATAACTATTTAAAAATGTCCTTAACTATATGGAGACTACTCAGCCTCCAACCTCCCTCATTCCACTGGGCCAGCAAAGTGATTATTAAATGTTAGTTTGAACACTGTAATTACATTACCTTCACACTCTGTAAACTGAGACCATGGAATGTAGCCATTGTATCAATTTTAAATCCCTCGGTATCTAAAAAGGATGGACATTTTATTTTAGATATTTCTCGCAGAAAATAATAATAGTGCCTACTTAGGCCGTTCTTGGAATTAAACTTTGTGGATAAATCATATGGGAGAATTAATTTTAGCCCATTGAAAGACACTGTTCGACGGAAAATAAGAGCTACAAAGTCTGGTGCCATGTTCCCTCCTCCACAGTGATTATTAACTCTTATTTCAGCCATTATTAGATTATCAATGAATGATCAACGATACCAGCTGTTAAGATAATCACGGTGGAGGAGATTTTTTTTAGCATAGAAGCAATGGTAAATAATTACAACTCCACAGTGATTATTTGCTCTTAATTTAACCAACCACTGAGAAACACAAAATCTTCTAAATCATGTTTATTCCCATGAAATGGTTAAAAATTTATTCCATTAGAATAATAAAAATTATTTACCTTTCTGACTGTCGAAACGTTCTTGATCATAACGATCGTATCTGTTAACTGTAGTTGCTTTCTTTGAAACTTCCTAAATCACAAAAATCAAATAGTGAAACCAGGTCCTACAGTATAGAGAGTGTTTTTAATATAACTTTCAACTTTGAAGTAAAATACTATATTAAAAAACACTCCTCCGCAGGTGATATTTCTAGCAGTTATAACCAAGGAATAAAATGGATACAAAGTTGATTTTCTTTTTTTCAAGATGAAAAAGCCAATTAATTTCAAATTTAGTAAACTGACAAGATGCGGAGGGGGATTGGAGTCATAACAAAAAGTAAGTAAAATTTAAAGTAAAACTAGCAAATACACACAGAACGTGTTATAATTTCCAGGAAGAAAAGGATCCTTTCCCCTTATCGTTACAAAGATGTCGAAAAACAGTAGGAAGCAAATGCTTTGCTTACCTTGACAGCAGGCGTGATAACAGGTGTAGGTTGTTGGGGGACAACTTTTCCATCCTCTTGTGCTTTGATTGATGTTAAAATTGCCAGTATATTTTTTAAGAATTGCTATAAGAAATAGAAGGGAAGAAATTGGAGTTTTTTGTAAAGAAAAAATCAATAAAATACTGGATCTTTGACACTACACTACTCCCGAAATAATATGCTTGTTTCAATGTCGTATACTCCAGAAAAATAAAAATTAAAAGTTTAATGAACAGTTCCCTGTTTTACTCTACATTATAAAAACGTTCTACAAAGTAGATTGCAAGATTTCTTACAACACGCCCTTCTTAGTAGTCATATCCCTTGTGAAAAATAGAACATAGAAACATTAAGAGAGTTTAAAGAGTATTTTCACCAACCTTTCCATTACTTTGCAAAACACTTGTTCTTGTTCGAAGTTGTCTTTCTCTACTCAGTATATCTTTTGTCATATCGTTATCAGTATCCATTGTAAAGTTCTGTGCAAAAGTTACTTGTTCTGGCTGCAAAGAAAGATATTATTGTTAAATCACCACAAATCACTGAAAACATCACTCATAAAAAACTGCATTAATATTAAAAGTATTAAAAGCATTTTGTAATAGGGTTTTACAGAGGGGATACTGCCTTATTAGAACTAATTATTTGTAGTAAATAATCAACAGCTTTAAATTGTGTTGCAACCATTATAAATAATTCTTTGCCCGAAACAATCAAAATTTTTACATTTTGAATGAGGCTGGAGGAAGGGGTAATGTATTATTTGACCAAATGGATTTTCATTTATTTTTTGTTTATGCGATATAGTTACTTTCAAAAAACTTACAACGACTTGTGGGACTTCTGGATTATAATCTTCATCGCCTTTTATAAGTGTACGTTTACGTGTCATAATTTTTCTTTTGATTTCTGTAATACGATCAAGTGACATCACCTCATTCAAGCCACTCTTTTGCCTAAGAAGAGATAAGATGGGGAATAAAAAGACTACTAGACATAGACAATCTTCTGTACAGATGCCACACATAAAAATGACCTAGGTTTAGGAGGTAAGACATTACTAAACAATAACAATTATTTTAATTTCTCCCCAATGAGCAAAACTTGTTAAAAATCAGCAGTAAAGCCGCTAGAACAATGTCTTTACTGCGGAATTTGAATAAGTTTTTGCTCCCTGCGTCCGTTAATCTTTGTATTCTAGAGGTCAAAATGTTATCTGTGTTCGAAATAAGAACAAACAATCTCTTACTGTGGAGGAGTGATATTTGAGTATAGCTTCAGGCTACAAAGCTTGAAGCTATGCTCAAAAACCACTCCTCCATGGTGATTATCTGTTCTTATTTCAAACTCCAATTAGTTTCAGAGAAGAGGTTTGATCGGATTAACGGCCTTCACATAATTTTCGACAAGATTTTTTGTTGAGCTAGGTTATTTCCGAATGTCATTGTATATGAAGAAATATTCTATTGTACTTTAAAGAAATAAATCAATTGCATGTTTGAAGAGATATTATTAGATCTAGACTCTGTAAACCCCAGGCAGTCATTCTGGAAAGTAAGTAAAGAAAATTAGTTTTTTTTGCTTTGTAAATGAAATTAAAAACATGCTTTCACTTAAAGCTTTATTCCAAATGGAATTTTGAGAAATTCTTCTGCTAAACTTTTTTTCAATCCTGAGTGACAGAATTTGTCACATGTTTATTTGGTACACTAACTCTGCAGTATGAAGTAAGTGAAGGTAGGATTAATCAAGGGGGTGGCAAATTTCTGTAGTTATTAAAATAAACATGATAACAATGGTACTTTATTCTGTAGTTTATGTAGCAGGTAATTTGTTAGGGAATAGTCGATTAGTTATTCTAATTTCACATTATTTTTTCCAGAATTTAATAAGCGTCCCCTCCCGCTTATTTGATACTGCAGAGCAATGACTAATTTTTAGATGGAGGAGCATTATTAAGTATAGTTTTCAACGTTGTAGCTGAACTATATTAAAAAAGCACTCCTCCATAGGTGATGTCTCGCAGTTATTTTTAAGGCTTGGAAAGCCACATACATTATGCAAACCACTTACTCTTTTAAAATATTCTCTGTAGTAATAAGACCTTCTTTCTTTTCTCCTAATTTTGCTGATAGCCATTCCTATGAAAATATGATTCCTGTAAGTTTTTTCGATACAAACGGTCTTGTAAATGAGCTGCAAGAATACAATACCTTAACATTTCAAACGTTTCAATTGAAAGGTTACCATAATAGACGATGATTTTATGTGCCACCATATGGCGTATTTCTTCTAGAGATGTTCATGGTCTACTTTAACTCCATTGAATCATGCAAAACAGAATAGGAGGCTGTTTTCTACTTGCATTGTTTAAAACTTGCCTTAAAGGTATACAGCAATGACTTCAACAAGTCTCCAGATTCTAGACATTTATTTAGTTTTCTTTTAGAAACATTACCTGAATATCTTGTTTTGACTGCAATGATTCCTAAAGTAGAAAAGTGAACAGTGTTTGAAATAAGAGTAAATAATTGCTGTGGAGGAGGGATTTTGAGCATTGCTTCAGGCATTGTAACCTGAAACTATGTAAAAAATAACTCCTGCACAGTGTTTATTTGCTCTCATTTTGATCAATGATGAAGAAGATCAAAGATATCAAAATCATGTTAGAATTCTCATGAGAAAGTATTTTTCCAAAATTGACCTAAAAAAGTCACTTTCGACGAGAAATCTCTTTCTCTGCTTTTGAACAATATCTGATGTTTTCAAAAAAGAGCAACCATGGATTGCTAATTATTTGAAAAGTTTTAAATTAGAATAAAACTTTACTTCTGATTTTAGCTTTTTACTTCCTTCTGAACTTGCTTCATCTCCAGCTCTTTTAATACCTGTAAAACAAAGTTTGTAGAAATGACAAGTAGTCCGAACATTATAATACAAATTCTCTGATGGTTTCTTTCTTACTAAAACATAAAGGCACAATCTGTAAGGAATCATCTCAAAATTTCGCTCCAAAGTCATTATTTGGTAGGGTTTAATCAACTAAAATTGACAAAATTCAACAAAAATGAATCTGTGCGAAGGTGTGTTAGGTCCACAAACTTGCAATGGATTGGTTTCTTCGGTACGAAGAAACGAATCTATTGCAAGACCAATGACTCAGTACTCTCCTCTGTATAATACATTTTTGAGACAATCCCTAATAGCTTGGTGCATTCTCCACGCACTTTCTCCAAATGGTCAATCATTTATTGAACATACCTCAACATACTTTTATCAGTGGTGGAAATAAGAGTAACTCACTGTGGAGGAGGGATTTTTGAGCATTGCTTCAGGCTACAAAACTAGAAGCAATGCTCAAAAATTTCTCCTCCACAGTGATTATTTGCTCCTATTTCAACCACTGTTTATAATAACTCAAAACTAAACGATCTTGCATTTGTAATTGATTTATTTATAACGAAGAAACCATCAATTGTAAGCTCATTTAGGGGTCCGTGTAAAGACTACCTAACAGTCTGAAAACAAAAATTGGTACCTATTGAAGCTGTTCTTGAGAGTGGTAGCTCAAGAGGAGCACTTTTATCAATATTAGCAGTCGTTTCTAAATATAAAAATCAACAATTCAAACTTTGTGTACTACTCCATAGATTGTGAAAAGAAACAAATGAAATGTGATAAGAAGGGTATCAACATTCTTGTACCAATCAGTGGTCAGGATAATAGTAAAAAATCACTGTGGAGGAGTGATGTTTGAGCATAGCTTTAGCCTAAAGCTATGCAAAAAATATCTCCTCTACAGTGATTGACAAATTATTACTTTATCTAAGTAGAAATCATTGAATGAACATGACCTGTTTTTCTCCATAGACATTTTACAGATATAAAGACCGATGGATTGTATTTGTCTACTATTAAATCTCCTAAAATATTTTTTTACCTTTCTCTCCATTCAGATATCCAAGTAAATCCTGCAAAGTAAGAAACAAGTCAACATGATTATAGCACTGATTCAACAATGTTGATTTTTCATGAATTCACTGCAACACATAAATCATATTTATCGTACATGTGAGCTAAGTACAGTGCCAACCAAGGTCCCAGTTACACATAAATAAGGGTGTGGGTATGGATGTGGGTAAAAAATATTTTAGGTTTAGCACAAGAAAGGGAAGTGCAGATTAAGAATGGGTACATTGTGGGCAATTATCCAGACGTCTGGAATTATGGGGGTGTGGGTTAGCTTTATTTAACATAAAAACCTATTACCTTTGACTAAAATGTACCTACACTTCCCCTTGCACATAAATTAAAACATTTTTGACCAAGGGCTTGAATTTCGAGGTCAGAATAACGAAACAGTTAGTATTGGATTTATTAACAGGCAGAATTATTTTGAAAAACAGGTCTTTTAAGTTCTTAAAACTATGCCTGTAGAATACATTAAACGTTTGATTTTTTATAAACGAAAATGTAAATATTCGAAAACCATTAAAGAGTGTTCAAAGTAAAAGCAAGTTCTCTGGTCTGGTAGCTTCGAAAGTATTGTTTATTATTTTTATCATTGCGAAAAGTTTTGAGATTTTAATTTTTTTTCCCACAGGGATCATGAGGAGAGCGTTGCAAAACAATATTAAAAGTAATGTACTAATACTTGCACCACAAAAAGTTGTCTAGCTTTAATTCGTTCCTGCTACCAATGTTAGGAACGTATACTCAATAGCCTATGTGTAAATAAATCTCTGTAGAAGTGAAGATCTATATCGTAAACTAATTACTTGAAAAAGGATATAATGTTTTATTGTGTTTAAAACATGGAATTCTTTGTCATTATCTGAGCTTAAAAGTTCTGTATATTGTTTTGTTGCTTGCTAAAAGCTGCATGTCAAGATGCTAGGTAATGCTGCTTATACTTTGACTGCTTGGCCATTTAATGTGCATTCAAGTGAGTAATATGAATATTTTTCGAACTGATTAGCATTGAATGATTTGTTTTCACTTTATTTATGTTTTAAAGCTACCATTATGGTTGCTAAGAATACAGAATTGATACCGGTATCCTGTACAAATAATTTATAATATTCAATATTCAATATTCAATATTCAATTTATAATATTTATAATAGTCAAGCAATTTAAGCCAATTCAAATTCACGTATTCCTGTATTGGCCCGCGCAAAATGGCTGCCAGTTAATATTTGTGTAGAATAGGAGACTACCAACATTCATACAGTACATACAAAAGTTTCATTCTGAAATTATCAAAACAATATATATTACCTTCCTATCAGGAAAGCGCACAACTGGAACATTTGCTGCCTATAAAACAAGGATTCGAATTATCATGAATGAAAAGTACTCTCTAATATCTTATATTTCCACCGACCATAAGAAATCAAGCAATTTAAAATTGATTATTTTTTGTACCCACCTCTTACACTCTCATTGCCAACAAAATCAGGTTAAATAAAATCAGGCTAAAGCAACAAGAGAGTCAGCCTATGTAAGTAAATTACATTATATACTTTACTTTATCACGGAAATGAATGGGCTAAAACAGCGTTGTGGAAAAATTTAATCAGTAGAAAAATTGGTCACTAAGCAACAATATAGTCACTTTTTTCCATACAAATTGTTGGATTAGCCTTTGCACTACCAAATTTTGTAAATAGTTGCTCATTACTAGACGTGCAGAAAATCTGTTTAAATATAACAAGGGCCGGATAAAATAAGATAAACGAGTATTGTTGATATTTTGCTAATATTTAGCGATAGAAATGGGCAAAATGTGTTCGGAAATGTGTTTGAAAAAATGTGTCTGTTTCGTGAATTGGACATAAAGTTGCAGTTATATTTTCGTGAATAGAGCACAACGTTGGGTTTTCACAGTTTTATTTTCATTAATGAGACAATGTTTTAAGTTTCATGAGTTTTTATTTTCGCGAATGGGCAATGTTATACCAGAACTTTGGAAAGAAAACAAATTTTCACCAATTGCCAATTTGTATGTTTTATCTTCGCAAATTAAACATAACGATATATTTTTGCAAATTTAACCCTAAAAAAGATCCATTTGGACTTAAGTTCGCGAAAACTATTTTGAAAATCATGAAAATTGATCAACAAAAAGATTTATCCAATCCAATTTACACAATTATTTTACAATGACATAGTTTTGCAAGCCTTAATATACCTGTCGGATAACACCTGTGGAGAAAGAATTTGTATCACATAACTGCCTGTCATTACCTATGTTTTCAACTTCAAAGCAAAGACAAGATTTGTTCAGCACTAATATTCAGGCTTGTTAACTCTTGATTTCAGAGGGCTTATAATACTGCTGGTATTGACCATCTGTTCAAAATTGTGAAAAATAAAACGGTAAATGTTTCATTGAATTTTGATGTTGCAATCAGTTTGCTACCGTAGTAAACTCCAGAAGATAAACAGTGCTCAAGATAAGAACAATAATCACTGTGGAAAAGTGATATTGAGCATAGCTTCAGGCTTTGTAGCATGAAGCTATGCTAAAAAATAAATTCCTTCACAGTGATTATTTGCTTTCAAACACTGCATAAAATAAAAAAAAAGAAATTGCTTACACCAGCTCTTTGTACATAAATTGGATGTGAAAGGCGAACATTCTTTAGCAAGAAAAGCAATGCTTCTACAGTATAATATTCTTTTGGTGTTGTTCTAAAAGTGAGAATATAAATATTAAAATCAAAACCAAGCTTTTTGGGAATCTCAAATTTCAATATTGCATATGCCAGAAAGGTCACTTATCCTTGTACACTAGGCTTGAAAGCACAATAAAACAAAGATATTTGTTTTTTTAGATGTCTGATATATATATACTTAGTACTGTAATATTCAGAGTGCAACAAATCAAACAATGCATGTGTATAAAAAGTTTTGCATTTCATGTGCTTATTTTCTTAGGTTGAATAAACAATAGAAACACCTTTATCAAAACTAGACGCATCCTTGCGTGAACAATCTCGCTTTCAATGTGTACCAGGCTGTCATGAAGTTGCCAAATTTAAAACAGTCAGAATATTTTCTATTGAACCATTTCGGTCTAGCTAATTCCAAACTTAACAAGTTTCAACTGTGGTGCAGTTTTCTCAGAGAGGCTAAGTCTAGCACTCTCTCCTTTGCGTTATTAATGCTTAAATAAAGCCCATTGCAGTGGAGATTCTTAGTCTAAAACAGTAATTGAATTGAGATAATAAGATGCATTGTTTATATGATCTTGTTTCGGTTGTTTGCATATTAAAACATACAGAAAGAATATAATAGATCAGATTTTTTTACAAAAAAATGAATATCCTTTTATGAATAATTATTTGCTATGAAGGGGAAAAGTGATTTTATGAAATGTGATTTTATTTCCAGAGTTTAAAAGTAGACTTGTATTGCCAAACTTACGACAAAAACACAAGCATACAAAAATGTTTGTTCGTTAAAGAGACTTGAAAATGGATAGTTCGTCTCATAAATGTCTCATTTTGTTCGTTAAAGTGACTTGAAAATCAATAGGTTGTGGTATAAATGTCCCGTTTTGTTCGTTAAAGTGACTTGAAAAACCAATAGTTTGTCTTATAAATGTCCTGTTTTGTTTGTTAAAGTGACTTGAAATCTTTAACTGGCTTCATAATTCTTCCCTTTTCTTGAGGGATTTTCATACAGCTTCCGTACGCATCATTAAAAGCAACCCAAATTAAGAATGCTCAATAACGCTAAATAAAGACGTGTGACCAGGATACATTTTAAGATCAAAAAAAATACTCTTTGTTTTAACACTTTCTGTCTAGACTTATTGGTTAGTGTGTTATTTAATTTTGTGCACATTGACGTCTTTAAAAACATGCGTTAAAAAGTTAATGTTTTTATTGTTATAAGAATTATTTTAATAACTATCATGAGTGAGAATTCTTTTTATACAAAAAATTAGATTTCTACGCAAATACCTTTGTGTAAAAGCTTTGCGGGTTTTTCTTTATTTCTTTAAATACGAAAGATGTTGTTACGATGTTATCCACATGTTTTATTATTTACTACCTCCTGCAGGCGGCTGGTGCGCTTATTTTTCTTCCTAGTGCTCTTGCTTCTCTTGATTTAGGATCGTTCTTAATCCTCAGGAACTGCATAGTCCAGCCTGTTATCGCTAAAATGTACTGCTATCTATCGATGCGAAACAGACAGAAATGCAGGTAAGAGTACGAAACTGTCCGGAATTATACGATGATACGCTAATTAAGTATGAATACTTTTTCCAGTCCCTTAATATATGGCTAGCAGGTGGTTGGGGGGGGTGTAGATAATGGAAACAGACAAAATAAAAATGATAGCAAAATAAACAAAAGCTTTTTCCATGCGGGAAGGAAGGGTTGCGGTAAAGGCTATAATTATTAATAATGGTCAAAATACCTGCCGATAACATAATTAGTCTTTGCTGTCTTCAAGAAAGATATCGTATCAAAAATTATCTGATCCTCTCTATCTACGATATTCTTTTTATTGATATTGAATTGACGAAGTAGGGTCAATGGATCCGCCATGATTGTTGTTCTTTCGTTCTCTCAAGGCGAGTTATTCGAGTGATCTTATTCGAGGCATTCGAGGTGAACAAAAATAGTCAAAGTGGATACTAGTTAAAGTAACATAATCACCCTATTTTGATCAAAATTCCAAATTAATAACATGAAAGCTTGTAATGTCAGTAACACCTTCTGAGAATTTCATTCTTTAAAGACAACTATTAGTGGAGATACAAGTGATTGAAGTTTTGTATATTTTATGCTAACTGTGTGGCAGCCATATTGTTTGGCCAAACTTCATCGCTTTTCCGAGGATTACATAAAGTTGTAGCCAGGTTTTGATAAAATAATTGCTTATTTGACCCACTTCCTATTTTTTATAAATGCTGAAATTTTCGGGGTGTGATCAGCAATTGCCAATAGTGAACTTGGTATAGATTTTAGAATTTTGACAAAATAGGGTGATTATGCGACTTTAAGTTATGTGGGGAAAAACCCCAACATTATATTATCGACAGATTTGGGAAAAGGGAATTTTGCAGCAACTTTTTGGCAAAAATTTATCAAAAGAGAAAGTAAGTTAATAGTAATTATTTTGAGCAATATTTGCGTCAAGAATTTAGGTAGTTTTGTACATATCAAACAAGCTTGCTGTGATCTGATCTGCCCGATATGTACTTCAAACATAGTCACTTCTATGCTGCAAATGGCCATGCGGCTAGCTGTCGCTGTCACATGATATTCGAAACATTATAATATTTACTTCTGGCTCAATATTATGGAGATAATAAAAATCAGACAGGTTTCGTTGTGGTGGACCGTGTATTTGTCATCAAGCTTGTATTATCGCCATTATAAAGCGCCGAGTGTGTTATTGTTGTCAAATAATATTCGACATGCCGTAAGTCACATTGTGTATTTATTGCTAGCGTGATCATCTATCTTCGGAACAACATTTGTTTTGATTTTTCAAATAATATTGTATTCTTGGATATTTAGCTGGCAAATTGTGGATTATGGAAAAATATTTTTGTTCGTGTACGAATGTTACTATCAATGTGAATGTAGATAGCGTTAGAACGATAAAAGGTAAAGACTTGATTCAACAAGTAGACACTACTGACGAAATTGGAAACTGTGATCCTTATTTCAAAAATGATTTACTTGATGTAAAACTTGCAATCAGTGGTATCGAAGTGGTAGGTTTACACTTTCTTATGCTTGTTAAATTTCTGTACCGTTTTATAGGTAGCTATATTTGTAGCTATAAATTTGGAAATTATGAATATATGAGCAGCTACTAGATAATGCAAAAGCAAATGTAAATATTAAATAAAATAACGATAAAAGAAGGCCAAATAATTAATGCAAAGGAAAGATTTTTGAACAAAGCTTCAGGCTATGTGTTATGTTTCATCAACACATGTGCAGTCGTTCTGTTTAACTTTTTGCTTAGTATTTGGAAAAAGCGGATGCACAAGAAATTAAAAAAGCTTTGAATTTTTGCATCATCACCTGGTTTTTGTTAAGATCGTATTACATGCATACAACTCATGCAGTCATGCATCGTCAATATTATGAAACAGATTTAAATGCGCTCTCATTGTTGTTTTTCTCAACAGCAAGAATTCAGTAGCCTATACATTCATAAGTTTATATCAGTCACTCAAACTCTTTGCACAAACCTCATTCTCACTATTTAAAACCCACAGGATTTTAAATAATACTTGTGCACTGATGTTCAAATGAAAACCGATGGAAACTCAAGTAATAAAGGACGCTGATTGGTTTGAGCCCATCAAACAAAGTTTGGATGGGCTATCACTTTGTGGCGTGTAGAAGGAGGCATCCTGCTTTTAATAATACTAGACCATGTTCCTGAAGAGCTACCATTTTGAATTTGGCACCAGCATGTGAGGCGATATTATGGAAGGGCTTTTTTTTTTTTGATTTTGTCCACTCGGGCCTAAAAGGCATAGTATATACCTTCATTAAATTTGGTTTTAGCATTCTAGGCAATATCCGAGACCGCTGGCCAATTTTTTCTTCTTCGATTGCATCAATTCGTCAGTATATCGGCAAAGGACTATAAAAGTTTGTATTTGTTAAGTTAATTTACTTGTTTAATAATAAGGATTATTTTAAAAAAAAATGTAATCTTCTTTTATTTCATGATTCTTTATTTATATACTTTTAAATTTAACAACAGATGATGTAAAAACCACCTTTTATCAGATCTTTTATCAAATGTTTTCAGTGTTGACACCATTCATACTTACAATCATTAATAAAAATGTTGTATGAAAAACGTATACATATAGCCTATATACATTAATCATGTAAACATGTATAGGTATACATATAGCCTATATACATATTTTTTGTAGTCTGAATATATACATGTAACCTATAGTATAGTATACAAGTCTTTATTTAATTTTAAAATTCAAGATTTCTTTGAAACATTAAAAGTATATATTCCTATGAAATGTTGATGTGAGCATACAATTTAATACAGAAAATAATGATGAGAAGTTTCAGTTTTAGATGTCATTTTATTTACGGATATTTCTTCTAGCCACTGCTAGACATTATCAACGTATAAATTATACAGTGAAGTTCAAACTTTGTATATAATGTATAATTTGATACATGAGACAATGTTTGTCAATATCATATAGTGATCACACTTAGTAAAGGTAACTCGACTGCTCGAAGAATATCCCTACCGACACACAACGCTGAATCGACGTCGAAACAACGTCAAAGTGACGGGAATCACTTTAAATTGTTTTAACGCAAATTCGATATAGCGTGTCTACTGGGACACTTCTCTCCTTGTAGAGAAACGTTTTTAGCTAACTAAACAACGATAAATTCCAAGACTGTTCTTGTTTATTCAAAATAGGTTTTTAATCTTGAATAAATATATAACATTGGTGTATTTTCTTTATTTTTTATTTAGTGCATACATAATGCTATGAAGTATAATGTGTGTATGTAATTAATATTTATGTGCTAGGTTTGACTTTCACTCAATTTTGGTCAGCTATAGTACCATAATTTGTTTATGATTTTTTGAACCGAAAGAGTAGTGAGAGATTCATACTCAGAATCTAGTGTGTGCAAATGTGCATAGACTGAGCTAAACAGGGGAAGGTCTTATCGTAAGCTATTCTAAATGATGCTTGTACAGCTCATATTTGTGCATTAACGAAAGGCAAAATTACTTATTTCAATCAATTACATTATTGTGAACTATAACAATATTAGCTTTTTTTCATCTGACATTTAATTATAAGTGTTTGAAATAAAAGCAAATAATCAATGTGGAGGAGTGATTTTTCAGCATTGCTTCTGGCTAGAAAGTCGGAAGCAATGCTCAAAAATCCCTCCTCCACAGTGATTATTAGCTCTTATTTCGAACACTGATTACATATTTAATTTATAGTCACAACCAATACTTTCAAAAGAACGCTGTTATGGAGATTGGTTAATTTTCAATTGTCTTAATTGTTGCTGTGATACTCACGCAATTCATGCAATCAAAGGAGTTGACAGAGTACTTCTCCCTACTAACTTAGATGTGAGTTTTTTAGTTATTTTCTAAATTTCTTAATTAAGGCAGCAGTTTGATATAAAAATTGGTATTTGGGCGCCCAAATTCATCAGAAATAGGGTTAAATACAGCTTTATAATATATCAGTGTTTGATATAAGAGCAGATAATCACTGTGAAGGAGGGATTTTTGAGAAAATTTAAATCCTCCACACTAATTATATACTCTTATATCAAACACTAATACATTAGTAGAAGGTTAAGTTCCTTAACCGCTGTTAATTACGAAGGTCTCGCCACAATGTTTACATTCTACAAAGGTCTCGCATCTGCAGTACCATTTAGAGTGGTCGTTTCGGGCCGCTTATCTCTCAGCTTACAAGACTCGCAGGACGGTTTATTCTTTTTGTATAATCCTCCGCAGCTTGCCCCATCCCACCCACCCTGGGTTAGTTTTCAGACCATGTGCTCTTCCAGAGGTCCTATTCTACCATTGCTCCTACAGCACAGCACAGCTATTAGTTGCTCCGTATTTATGAGCACTATTTATGAACTGTACATAGTTTCTTATAAAAGAAAGGAATGAAGGGGTGTACTCGTTGCTCTTGGCTATCTATGTACTCATTTAAACTCATCATGTTCCATGTCCCAGAGTGACACATTTTAGATCCTGGACAAAGTTGTCTTGGGGGATCGAACGTGCAAGGTCCTTGTAGATCTTGGGTAAGTTCAGTCAGGCGGCCCTAGTATGGCCTTTTTCCATATGGCCCTTGTAGATCATCCACGGTCCTTGTAGACCGTCAGTAGCTAGCCTAGGCAGGTCAGGCCCGACCCTTGTATAGTCGGTTTTTCATATGGTCCTTGTAGATCATCCATGGTCCTCGTAGACCATCCTAAGCAGGGAGATTTTTATGAGTACTTAGTCAAGAAAATGGATACACCCTAGATTTCCCTCTATTGCCTTAATCATTTTCTTATTGCCTGTCTGCTTCCTGAATAGAACTTTGGTAATTAACAGGCCTCTGAACTCACGTCGGCATTCCTCTGTGCAAAGATGCTCCTTCACGGGGATTACCATTGTGAATTCAGAGCCTTAATTGGGCTAAATTGACTTTGTTTTTAATCAACTATAACATGGAAAATTAAAAATTGGGTAAGGGATATTTTACCATACATTCATTGCAAGCATTCAACGCCCTCAAATTTGGTGTACTCTAGCTACTGGGTGAAAAGTATGAAAATTTCTAAATATCACTTTTCGCTATCAACAAGAGCTACACAAGTTTTATTCTCAAATGTTATATTTCGTTAAAAACACTTGGAATCACATAATCTCATATGAATGACTAATACCTGACAATTAATCGTGCTTTATGTATTTAAAGTTTATTTGAGTAGGTTGATCATGATTGCCACTTAATACTAGTAATTTTAAATGAAACCTGTAAAAAAGTGAAATTTGATGCAACTAAAACCAAAAACCAAAATACATAGTTATTTTTAAATATTTTGTTGATTCAAATGGTGTTTATTATTGTTGAGATTATTGTCAATTGAAAGAGTCTGCCATGAATGTCAAACAAATGTTATTATTATAATCATTATGTCATGCATTATATCAGTTTCTCAAGTCGTTGTGGTTAGTTACTTAAAGTGACAATGTATTCAAAACAAAAGTTTTATATTAAATTACAAATGTACAAAAGTTGAATAAAAATCTGAATAGACTGATTATAAAGCTAATCTCTCAACCTGGAACATGTAGTGCTGTAAGTTTTACTATTTTGAAACAAAATTTATAAAACATGCAATAAACGTTTTAATTATGCAATTTAATTTTTTCTCTCAAAGTTTTATATTTGTTGGGTACAATAGTCTTCATACAAACGATATGCTCTTAAAATGTTCATCCTTAAAAATATTTGGTACTTTTTAACATATTTTATATCATTATAGCTTTATGTTATACAATACAGATAAAAAATAATATATTTTGATCCAAAACAACCATACAACCTTAGCTTCTTGTGCTTATTTATACTTTAAGGAGGTTGAAGTAAGTAAGTAAAATTTATATCTTACTTTTTTTCAACGTTCTTCTTTTAGCATGGTAAAGAGAATATGCAAAAGATTAAATGTTCCTCTTCATATTCATTGGTATTCAAGATGAAGCTAATTCGTGCTACTGAGAGATCTCAAAACTGTGGTATGTATATCATTAAGCTTCAGTCCAAGAAACTCGGTGGTTGAAATAAGAGCAAACTTTCACTATGAAGAAGTGATTTTCAGCTGAACAAGTTTTTGTCCACTTGATTAGGATATCTTATTTCGACCGCTGTTAATCAGAAATTTAATTATAGAAAAAACTAAAGTGGTATACTGTACATGTACTTGCAGCAGCAATTGTTTCAGCCTAGCATGAAATTTTATTCTCTCTCAAAACATTATTTTCTTGTGTCTATTATTGATTTTGACAAAAACATAGCTTTCAACTAAACCTCAAAATTTATTCCATGGAAATGTTCCCTCTAGTAAAGATTTTGAGTTGCAAAAATTTCTCACAGCAAAGGTTTCTTCCTATAAAATAAAGTAGCTTAAAGGAGCACTCTCCCGGTGGTCGATTTAAATGTCACCCATTTTAATCGGTTTGTTGTCATAGAACGAAAAAGGAAATTTTGCTACTTGGAAATGCTTTCAAATCCACATAAACAGTCACATCTGCTTCAAATTTTTGTTGCAAAATAT
>JAULBZ010003471.1:3140-16372 GCA_032360805.1 Neoturris breviconis
TTTTGCCCACTGAGAGATAAAATTATGTACTCTCAAATTTCTTGTATGAATTAAGAAATATCTGTAGATTGCATTTTCAAATTGTTTGCTTGAACGCTCAGTTTATCCGTCACTAATTTCCAAGTGATACGTGTATTTTATGGAAGCAAACCTCGTTTCATTAGAGTGCTTAGTAAACTAAAAACTAACAACTTGTTCAAAATCCGCAGTAAAGACGCTAGATTTAACGTTATTCAACGTCTTTACTGCGTACTCCGAACAAGTTTTTGCCCATTGGGAGATAGAATTGTGTATTATCAAATGTCTTGTTCGACATTGTTCTAGTGCCTTCACTACTGAATTTGAACAAGTTTTACCCATTTTACCCATAGGTCTCTCAACCTCATCCATGGGGTTTCTTGTCTCTTTGACCGTAAAGAAGAAACCTTGTGAATGAAGTTGTATATTTCTCAGTAAGCGTAGTTAAGAAATAAAGTAATCTCTTACCAATTAAGGTCCCGGATACGTGTGTTGCCATATATGGTATTACACAGTCGGTATATGAAATTATCCGAGTCCACATTAAAGAATAGAATATCAGTCAAAAGTCGCAAATACTGGGATAAAGGATAGGGAAATAATATTATTTATTATAATTAAATGGTTTCTACAATTTTACGCGTCATCTTCATTTACCAATAATATAGCTGCTACTAAAATAAATTTTCTTGTTTACTTCTCTATAACCATGAAAAGTATAGCCCAGTATAAGCAACTAATCACTGTGGAGGAGTGAATATTGAACATAACATCAGGCTAAAAAGTCTGAAACTATGCTTAAAAATCTCTCTTTCACGGTGATTTGTTCTTATTTCGACCACTGTCGGTTCTCCAAAATAATGTTGAGATCGTAATTGCTTGGTTACTTTGCTACGAAGAGACCAAACTCTTCTCCACAGATACTGGTTTGTCTTTGACTTACAGTACGGATAAGTTCTCCACCACCGTGCCATTTATCACCGAAATGAATAACGCTCTGGTACATAAATTCGTCCTCAACTCCTTTTGTTTGTTTTTTTAAAGGCATTGGGGACGAGGTTGTTACTGGTGCATAAGTTGTATGAGTTTTGCTGAATCATCACTTACGTGTGTTCTTAATGAGTTACAAAAGTTTTCGTTTGATCTCATTCCTTCAAAAAATTCGACAGGATATTCTGCTTCCATTGATATTAACAACATCATCAAAAACATCCGATCTTCCGAAACGGTCTCCTTTTCACTAGTAGCCTCACTTTCATGCTTTGTAATCTCGATGTCCTTCAAGAATTTACTTTCGTAACTATTACTTTCTTTTTTTGTTTCAACTTTTTCATTTTCAGTTTGATTTGAATGTTGTGCACTTATGAAGTTAGATTCTAGAACATTCTGATCACGTGACTTATCAGGTTGGTAACTTTTTAAACCTTTCAAGTTGTATGAATTTCCCAAATTAAGTTGTAATTTTACTTCTCTGGGCGAAGATGGTGAAGATAGTGAACTTTGTGATTTTTTAAATATTGTAGCTGTTCTTACAAGATCCGCTGACGTCATCGATCCACCTCTTGATAGATCATTATTTCCGTTAGTAACCTCACTATTAAGTTTTTTAATTTGAATTGTAGCCTCGCTTTCGTATTTCTTTGGTTGGTTCACGACCTCACTATCACGTTTGTTACGTTGAATTGTAGCCTCACTTTCGTACTTCGATTGGTTCACAACATCTAATCCTTGTAGTTCAATATCTTCTGGATCAGCAACCAATTTGTTACGTTCGATGACACTTGGTTTAGCAGATGTTTTTGGTGGCATTCTTATAGGTTTTGCCGGTTTATGATTCGGTTTTGGACTTGGTTTAGGCGGTAACGAAGTCATTTTTTCGGCTGACAATTTCTGTTTACTGTTCTTGCTTTTTGCTTCGTGTGTATTATGAAAAAAAGATAACAAATATTTGTCTTTTGTAAAATGAAAACTAAATTAACATACTCGTTATATTTTTTTGTCTTACATATAACAGGGGGTATATAATACGTTTTGTTAGAATGCATCTTATAATTTCGTTCTATCATGTCGTATGACGTCAATTCCCACCAATGGAAATGTCTTCTTTTGGGTTTTTCACAGATATATACCCATCAATACTGTATAATAACCTCATTACTTGCAGCTTGCCAAAAAAAGTGCATTCAATTTAGAGGTTGGATTTTAAACAAAAAAAATATTTGTTCAATTAATTTTTCAATAAAAACGAAAATTAATTAGATTTGCGCATGCGCACATCCTTCTCAACAAATGATTAATTTTTAGCTAAGCGCTCCTACATACAGCGAGCTACCAGATATTTTCACATATTACTAAACAAATAGTTGTAAAAAAAATCAACATTATTTTAATAGCATGTCCAACCCTTCTAATTTTCCATTCTAACCTAGTGGGAAAAACTTGTTCAAAGTCCGCAGTAAAGATGCTAGATAGAACAACGTTTTCAACGTGTCTTTACTGCAAACTTCGAACAAGTTTTTGCCTATTGAGAAATCTGTTGAATAAATATTGCCGTCGCTCGACAAAAAATACGTCGTATTTTCAAGTCAATGTCGAAGTTCATCTAAAATTATAGACTGTCACATAAGTCGATTGACGGCTCTATATAGAAATGAAGTAAATAATCACTGGTGTAAAACTGAGATAATAAGGCCAATATTGCTGTACAACTGGAACAACGAGATCAAAGCAAAACAAAAGTTTCAACTCCACTAGATACCCAAACAGGATTCTGACAAGATATTTTGTCGATTCGCTCGTAGATTTATTACCACATATACTGCGGTTTATCATGAGAAGACCCACGTGGTACTTTTTGTCACTTCATAGGCATCCTCTGATCTATTCTCCCAGTCGTTCGGGGTTGTTATAGCGTCTTCGCTGCGGACAAGTTTTACACCACTGCAGTCACCGCACACAAAGGAAGTTGTTGCATTGTAGCAAGTTCTACTTTGAGCAACGAACGCTCTTTTAGGGTGTATTTGTTTTGGACGTCCATCTCGTCCAAGTCATCCATATTGTCCGAAATTCCTATTTGTTTCAACACTTTGGATGACTTGGACGATCATCCGTTGTCATCCATGTCGTCCAGGTTTGGGACAGGATGATTTGGATGATTTCAGAATCAACCAATCTCGTCCGTTCTCGTCCTTGTGGTCTTTTTATTAGTTTCGGAAATCCATCTCGTCCAAGTCATCCAAAATACCTCCATTTTTCAACGAAGCTCCAACAAACAACCTATCACAATGACTGATTAGACAAGACCATATAATATGTATACAATACGCATGCGTATGGAAATACAAACGACCCGTAGTTTACCGATTTCAAAAGCAAAAGCGCCATCTTTGTTAGGATCTTCCAGTGACAACAAGCGACTGTCCAACGTAAACGCATGCGTAATATAGATTTTGTCAACGGAAACCGTTAACACTGCAAGTATTACCTCATGAAATTCTTAAATACGAAAGAAATGACCTGGCAATCCCGCTTTATATCCCGGTGAAAACTACGTGAATTTATATGTATCAAAACACTCCAAATCGTCCGTTTTCTATTTGTTTCGTACCCATTTTGTCGTCCAGATGACTTGGACGATTTAGACGAGATGGACGACCGAAACAAATACACCCTTAGTCTTTATTTTAAACTTAAATTTATTATAAGGAAACTTTTCTGACACACGGCATTGGCTCAACGTTGAAACAACGTCAAATCGAATAACTAAATACCGACAAACGATTGTCTTCCAATTGAGATTCACTCGAGGAGTATAAAGATAGCGTTTAATCGATGTTTTACTCAAATTTTCATCCAAAATTTTTTTTTACGTCTTTTGACCCCTTTTCTCATATGCTCAAACGATTAAAGTTATCTACGAAAAAAACTATTATTGTGGGAAGTGAGCAACAGGCTGGACACCTGACTAGGTTAGAACGAGGTTTACATTAGCCTTTCAGTCGCTCTGAAAACGACATCACAAAGTTCCGATTTCCCAATTTAGTTCCGATTCGGATAAAATTTACGCGACTACAGTCAAGGTTTTATATGTTTTAATATCCCCAATATGTTTTAAATATCTATATCCAGAGAAGGATTTATATTTTTCCATGGATATATATGTATATATGGTTAATATATAGTATATATGGGCCATATATTGCCATCTATGACAATGCACAGTCCATGTACAGAGGTTTCCGTTAACAACACAATGAGCATAAACTTGTTCAAAGTCCACAGTAAAGACGCTACAACAATGTTTTCACAACGTTGTTCGGCGTCTTTACTGCAGACTTTGAACAAGTTTTTTCAATTGCGATTTGGTAATCTTTCACGATATATTGTAACATCACAAAAGAGATCTTAGGTATAGCCTTTACACTAAACGAGTTTCACCCTAAACAACCTTGCGATTGATTGGTTTTCTCGGTACGAAGAAACCAATCAAATGCAAGATCGGTTAGAGTGAAACTCATTTAAGAGTCCATGTAAAGGCTGCCTAATACTCATCGGAATTTTGAGAAGCAGAGTTTGAAAAACTGATTTCATCACCTATACTTTAGTATGAAACAGCTAGTTTCTATGGAAACAGAACATGTAGATGTTTTTTTGTATTATGGATTGAAATTAGTGCAAAAAAACTATATACAAACTTGAAAATAAGACACAGCCACACACTACCGTATACGAATCCGAGTAACTCCTTATATGGACTGTGTATTGTCATATACGACACATCCCATATAAGGAGTTATTTCTTTTTTCACGGTGTGCTTCTACCGAGAGATGAAATATGGTTTTGTATATTCCTATATATAGACTGGGTATTGCCATATATGGTAATTACACAGGCCATATACAAGAATATATAGCACTGTATTCGGCGTAGTCTTTCATGCTTTGCATAGGGTAAAGGTTAATTTACACGAGGCGAAAACCAAAAGAAGAGATACCAGTGGTAGAAATTGATGTCACACAATATCCTTGGTCACAGATGTGACGTAGATTTTAACCCAACCAATGAAATATCTTTTTTGTGCTTTCGCTGCGAATTTTTCGCCTTTAATTATTTTTTTTTCTTCTTTGGTTCATCATTGCATTGTTCAACACGATCTTTTGCAGCTTTTTTACGTTCTTTTAACAATGTGTTAAGTACTTTTATTTCTTCTTTAGTAATGGGAGAAACCACTTCTTTCAATTTGTTTGATTCTGCAAGCTTTTCATAGAAATCTTTCGGGTAATCTTCGTCACTTTCAAAACTTAATGCTAATAACATACATGTTGTTAAACGTTTGTTTACTAACTCTTTTAATTCCGCATCAGGATCTTCTTCTTCTTCCTCTTCCTCTTCATCTTCGTCTTCAAGTAATTCTTCTTGCCCTGGTTTGGCAGTTGCAGGTCGTCTTGGTACACCTTTTGCATCTGCAATCTGATCTTGTATTTTTCGAAGCTCTTGATTGAAATCAACTTCAGGGTCATCTTTAGCTTTTAATCGTAGCTCAGCGATAGACTTTTCGACATCATCTAATGCTTCTTCCTCCTGTTGTTGGCCATTTTGCTCTTCTTGTGGTATTTCTTCTGGCTTTTCCTTCTTCTGTTTTTTACCATCCGAACCCTTCTTTTTAACCATTATGTTGAAGAAGAGAGATCTAAAATATGAAAACATGTCGGTCAGTATTCTTATAATTTCTAATGCTTAGGAAATTCTTCTGCTCACGTGGTCACGCTTCAGTATTTTTCTTGTGACTAACTCAGTGGGCACGCCCATGTCTTATCAACGTCAAAAAGACGTCGTTTTGACGTCGTATCGGTAAAAAGACATCGTTTCGATGTTGATAAGCGTCTCGTGCTGGAAAAAAGGATATAACCCAGTGAGCAATAACTTGTTCAAAGTATGCAGTAAAGACGCTAGAAAACGTTGTTCTAGCCTCTTTACTGCGAACTTTGAGCAAGTTTTTGCTTACTTGGAAGAGTTGGAACGTTATGGGAATTTAAAACTAATGATTTCTCACTCGCTAAAAATAGACTGTTACATTAGCGAAAAAGAATAAAACCTTTTTCATCTACGTCACCAATATTAATCGAGAAAAAAGAAACATAATCGTTAATTTTTGAAGACTATTTTTTATCATTTTGAGTAGACTGACCATACTGAAATATACTAGACCCCAATGATATTTTATACAATCCTTATATTGCACCATGGGTTTGCACCAATACTCACTGTAAAATTACTTACTTTATTCACCACACAATTATATAGCTAAAACCAAAGATCTATATCTTTTAGAATTTTAAAAATTCAAATGATTTTGTTGAAGAACTCTTACTGTTGAGATTCGCAAAATTTTTGATTTTAAACATGAAACTAATAGAATGTATTAATGTGTTTGTTTTCAAATATTTACATGGAAACCAACTGAGAGAGAGTTTCTCATTGAATGCTAGTCGCTCTTTGACATTATTGAATGTATACCAGCGTAAATTATGTATTTTTCTAATCTCTATTCTCAGGTCAGATATATGTTGCTAAGAAATAAGCAATACAAACACACTAAATAAATCAGCGGTCTGATGACGATGAAAATTCATTCTTTGCAGTTAACATAGATGGACGATATATCTACGCAATTACTGATCTTAGTTTTTCTGTAACAACTTCTTTGCCAGGGATGTGTAACCGAACCTCGACATAACACTCTCTTTGCAGACCCATTACCATGTTAAAAAAATCAGATTAGCCCGTTTTTGCCCGATTCCATTGTTTGCCATATAGCGGCTTCTGTGTAGGAAAGTGTCGACGTAGTATTGTACAATTAGCTATTAACAGTGTATATTATTAGGTCGAGAGACGTATGGGAAAAAGTGGGACTCGGAAGCCGGGACCCGGTACACCAGTTATTACCTAGAAACTGGGATCCTGCGGGTTAAACCTAAGGCTGATAAGTATATTTGCACCTGTCGTAATTATATGTGTGATCTAACCGATTTTTTGTAGTAAATTTAATTAAACCTTTTACAGAATTTATAAAAGAACACTTATTGCTTTGTATTTGGTGTTATTGCCACTTTCGGACGACGATGATCGAAGGATTTTGTTGGCTCCAAATCTTCAATTGGTTTGGACAACGGCAAAACTTACTTGTGTCATAATCACTTGGCAGACCATAGCTTGGATAAAAAAAACAACCATTTCACGGCGTGAAAGACTACTGAATACGAACCCGTAAAACTCCGTATTCGGACTGTCTAAATACAGAGTTATACGGGTCCGTATTCAGCAGTCTTTTACGCGGTGTTTGTAAAGTCGCTTTTCGGTTTTGTGTTGTTCTTTTCCAAAGATGAACTTCTATTAGTAAAAAACTAAGTAAAACTGTTTGATACTGTGCGTTTTTCACAACCTCGTTCCCAGGGCTTCTTCTCTCTTGACGTTTAACGCTAACGTCAAGAGAGAAGAAGCCCTGGGAACGAGGTTGCGTTTTTTTAGTCTTCTAACGGCATAACTTTGACTCCGTCAACATTCTCATAAAACACCGCTTTTTAACAATTTGTCCTGGAAATACTATTAATTGTATGTAATGAATGATACTTTTATAGACTTATTTGCCATGAAAACAGGACTGTACAGAAAGAAATATAATATAATATATAGATTTCTGGGCAAAATGGGTAAGCCTCTTGTACCAGGTTCAATCTTTAATTTCTTTCGTTTGATATCTTGATCGTTGAGATGACGTTGTCTTGTATAGGTTTACATCAGGATCAAAGAGGATTTCGTCAAGTTGCTAAAGCTTATCGAGTCGATTTTTAAAAGAGTTCAGAGTTGGTGCACTTCTACTGTCTCAGGCAAGTTGTTCCATTGATCAGTGACTCGACATTTGAAGGAAAATTTTCGAACATCTTTTTCGCAACTTTCTTTGTAAATAGAAAACTGGTGTCCTCTTAGCTTATGACCTGTTTGATTATCAGATCGGAACTCCATCAAATCACGAATTACATTTTCATCATAAACTTTACGAGCAAGTTTGTACATATCAATCATGTTTCCTCGATATCTGCGGTATTAAAGGGAAGGAAAGTTGACCAGGAACAAGCTTTGATGCTCTGCGCTGTACTTTATTTATTACGTATTGCATTGAAACGAGTTATACAAGTTCTAATGTTTTCATGTACTTGTGAATAGATCTATACTATATATAGTGGGTGCATTCAGTCAGTTAGAGATAGACATTTAGAAATGGTGTTTGTGGGTAAACACCACTCCAAAAGTTTAATCCTTGATAAATATCCTTGAAAAGACAAACTAACAAAAAAATCCTGGATAATTTTGTATTCAATATTGGCTGTCTACCCCGTTGATTCATCTAAAATGTCAGTGCGCGTGCGCAAAATATTTATTTTACCGTCTTTTTTTGTCTTTTACTCTCTTAAAAGGGCCCTTAGAACGGATTGTTGTATTGTTTTGTTTTCATATCCTTTAATTCCGATGTTATATCCTTAAGGTGGATTTCCGTTAGCGGGAATTTCCGCGCCGAATTTGAGGAGGACGTTCTATTGGTAGAAATGGTCGTGTGATGTCAGTTTATGCCAATGGAATATCTTCTTTTGGATGCTAATTTGAATTTTCCGCTAATAGAAATTCCTCTTTTTTATTCTTCATCATATCTAAGGGTGGTTTTAAACTGAGCAAAGGATATCGTGCGAATGTTAGGACTCTCCATTGGTAGAATAGACATCATACGCGGTGATGGTGTTGGTTTCTACCAATGAACTGTCTTCTTTGACTTTTGCAAGGCATTCTTTTTACTCTTTTCTTGTGACTTTGATAAGACATAGGTATAAAATCAGTGTTTCTTTTTATACTTTTTATATTACATGATAAAAGAGTACGAATTATGTTTATGATGATGATGATTTTGTGACGTAATTCATTTTTGACGTCAAATTTATGTGCCATTTGAAAAGAACTGACTTTCGTTCAAGGTCTCAACAGGTAAGGATGTTTTCCTTGCTTGTCCAGTTATTTACTGCTTATTTAGCTGTATTTGTTCTAAATAATGTATACAGCATGTCAAAACCACGCCTTTTAATCGGAATGGAATCGTCAGGTTCTCAACCTGAACTGAATATGTCAACATATTGTGTTGATGCATTCGAAAATGATGCTGGATTTGACCATGGAAAATGTTATGCCGTTAGTTTTGGAAAGTATTACTTCGATAACGAATATACCTCTTCACTTGTGTCTGGATATGAATATTCTATCGATGGACGCAATAAACAAGATCATGGAACAAACCTGTTCATTGACGAATTGACTTGCAGTGTTAACGAATCATTTAAATCAACAAATATTTTACATATCCATCATGGACAATTTAAGCTTGATGCTTCTGATGAACCAGCAGTTGTTATGATTACTGCTGATGATATCCGTTATGTACAATTCATGCTCGATGATGATGATGATGATGTAAAACCCATTGTTGTTATTGCTGATGATTCCAAAAATTGCACTGTAACAACAGAAATGACGTATAATGTCAACAGAGAAGAACTTCCGAAGAAAGGTAAAATTAATTTTTAGAATAAGCCCATTCAAATACCTAAGTTGTTTCTCAGAATATCTTTTATCTTTAAATAACTTGCAGAATTTATTTTTCTTTTAAATAACAAGGGGTCAATGTATCTATTCTAGCATCTATCTGCATAGCGCCATATCACGGGGGCTGATTTAATGAGCTTATATCAAACACATTCTTTGTGCCCTAGGGACCATCTCAAAATTTCGCTCCAAATAAACCAACTTCTTTGTTAGGGTAAAATCAAATAAAATTGACAAAATTCAACAAAAATGAATTTGTGCAGAAGTGTGTTAGGTCAATGAGCTTGCAATGGATTGGTTTCTTCGGCACGATTAAACCAATCTATTGCAAGATTGTTGACTCAGTAACTCTCCTCAGTAGATTTTATTTATTTATCAACTGTTATTTTAGATATTAGGGAAATGATTGAGTATATATTGGAACGACTTGGAGAATTTTGGAAATATTTTCTTGCACCGTTATTGAATTGTATCATCTCTCAATTTATAAATGTTGAAGATATCCCATTGGTATTAGAATACGTTTGTCTAGCTTATAAGATGATGGGTGTTTTGATTGAAGGATGCGATTTTACAATAAGAGATGGACTAATGTTGTTGTTAGTCTATTTCATCATACGGAACACGAGAAAGGTAAAGAAATATATCAATTTATTGTGAGTAGTATAGACGCTAGAACAACATCGAACAACGTTGTTCTAGCGTCTTTACTGTAGACTTTCAACAAGTTTTAGCCCACTGGGATATTAACAAGTTGTTATTGTAAAAAATTTGTTGACAAAGAAGGGGAGAATCATTGTGGATGGCATGGACGTAATGGTCTAAGGGAGCATCTCCAAAATTCGTTCCTAGGGAAAAGAGTGCTGAATCAACGATCTTGCAATTGATTGATTTCTTCGTACCAAAGATTGCAAGCTCGTTGACTTGACACCCTTTATCGTATATTTTCTTTCTCAAATTTATTGATTTTAACTTCTTTAAAGCTGGCTAAAATATCTGCTTTTTGAAACGAATTTTGGAGATGGCTCCTAATAACCATTTGACAGCCAAGTGTAGACTAGAACTATTTCACCATTCATCGCACAGTGTGTTGTAAGCAAGAATCTCCATTGTCTAATTTGCTCATGTCCGGACTGAATTAAATTAAATTTTTATTTGTGTAGGATAAGAAAATCGAGGCAAACCTTAACAATTCAGAAATAACAGGTGCTCTGGAAAAGCTTCAATCCTGTATTAAGGAGTTTAATGCAGAACGTGATGAAAAGTTTAAACAATTCGAAAGAAAATGCTATTTTGAATGTGATAAAGTAGAAAGGCGAGTAGAAGCACGGCTTCAAAAATTAATAACCGTTACTGAAAAATTAGCTGATAACCTCAATAGATCTCAAACCAAAGAAGGTGATCCACGTCTTAGACCATCTTTTGTTCAACACCAAAGTGTACATCAACCACCATTTCCTCGATCATCTCGCGAACAAAGCCCAGGAGGACAGAATCAACTTCCTCGATCATCTTTTGAACAACAACCAGGAGGACCGAATCAATTTCCTCGACCATTTTTTGAACAACAAATAGGAAGACAGCATCTACTTCCTCCACCATTTTGTGTGCAACAGCCAAGAATGCAGCATCCACCTCCTCCAACACCCTGTGTACAACACCTAACAGGACAACATCCACTTCCTGGTCCACCTTTTGTACAACAGCCAGGAAGAGAACCAACACAAGCTAAATCATTGCCAGGATCAGTTGTTGGACATGATGAATTTTTACCACCTCGAGGTGTTACTTCATCATCATCTTGTTAAATCATCATGAAGTCAGGTCAGAAATGTCATCTCTGCTATCGTAATCCAGTACACGATACAACCTGCGACTGTTAGAATAACATCATTTAAAGAAATATCAGTACACCTACACCTTTTAAAAACAACAACCAGGAGAACAACACCCACTTCATCGGCTATCATTTGTGCAACAGCGAATGCAGCATCCATTTCCTGGCCCACCATTTGTACAACAGCCACGAATGCAGCATCCACTTCCTGGTCCATCTTTTGTACAACAGCCACGAATGCAGCATCCACCTCCTGGCCCATCTTTTGTACAACAGCCGGGAAGACAGCATCTACTTCCTCCACCATTTTTTATTCAACAGCCAAGAATGCAGCATCCACCTCCTCCACCCTGTGTACAACACCTACCAGGACAACATCCACTTCCTGGTCCATCTTTTGTACAACAGCCAGGAAGACAACCAACACAAGTTCAATCATTGCCAGGATCAGTTGTTGGACATGATGAATTTTTACCACCTTATGTGAGAATGTACTGTGAGAATAATATCATTAAAAAAAATATCAGTACCTCTACACCTAAACTTTGAATTTTACTTTACCTATTAACAAGCTGAGGTCAGTACAGTGCACCCTTCGAATGTATTTATATATATTTCATATTGTGCTAACTCTACTTTTCATTAAAAAAAATAAGAAATAATATCGCTTTTCGAGGCAATAATTTACGCGCACTCACAAATATTCCATTCTTGCTCATCATGAATTAAGAAGTGAGACAATGAATAGAATGTCTCACAAATTCGACCTTTCGCAGGGAAGCAATCTTGTACTCATGGGCTTCTTTCCGCTCTTTGAAGGGAGGACGGCATGAAGAAGACTTTGCGCTGTCTATTTCTGGTGAGAGTCCGAGAAAGGGTTTAGACCACTATTATTATTAATTCAAAATCATTGTAAACGTAGAGTTAGCAACGGAGTAAGTGATGGAATTGATTTAACCGCACGCCAGAACGTCAAAACAACCAATCTTGATCGGACAAAACAATGTCGGACAAAATTTTCGTCGGACAAAATTTTCATCGCCTAAAGAAAATTTCGTCACTTTCATCTGACGAAATATTTTGTCCGACGAAAAACTTTGTAAGACAAAAAATTTTGTCCTTTTTTAAAATTTCGTATTTATCCTTAAAAGTGGGGTATTTATCATAAACGGGCTGAAAACAAACTAAAAATAAATATAAATGACTTTATAATATCATTATTCAGCAACAATTCTTAAAGGTGTTTTTTTTATAATACAAATTTGCAATTTTATTCCTTATACTGTCATGTGATTCTTCTGATTGTTCGGATGGTGTTTCCAATGTCATTGGAGGTTTTTTTCTTGATCTTTGGTCTTATCACTTATCACTCTTATCACTCCTATCACATAGAAAAAGAAAACTTTTTTCAAAAAAATCCTGTCGTTTTTTTCTCTTTCTTTTTTTTTGATCTTGTACGAGATTTTTTGATTTTCTTCCTGATTTTTTATTATGACACTTGTCTGAAGAAGAAAGCAATCAATAATTGCTTAGAAAACACCTTACCAAACATAAAATACCTTTTTGTAAGAGCCTACTTTAGTATATCAGGTGTCTTTATGTTAAACTAACCAAAATCCAGGCCAATTTTGAAAAATTGATTTTGGACAAAAAATTTTCGTCGGACAAAATTTTCGTCACCTCCGAAAAATTTCGTCACTTTTGTCCGACATTGTTTTGTCCGATAAGGTA
>JAULBZ010003472.1:0-16369 GCA_032360805.1 Neoturris breviconis
TAATATTACAAAGAAAAATTTTACAGAATGATATTTCAGATAATTATGAACAATTTAAGATCAACTTACTATACTGTTGTTAGTTCTCCTTTAAGAATAGTTGCGGCCCACAAATCATTAGTAACTGCAATATACTTTTCTGGAATAACAAGTCTAACTACCAGTTTTCTTTTTTCAGTAACATTTATTGACCGTACAACCGTAGATATTGAAATTTCTAATAAGCATCTTCAGTCATTTACGGTACTGAATATACAGAGCTCGAGTCAGGAAAACATAATGGAAGTCAAAATGGAAGAACATACCTTTATACTTGATATGAATCATCTAACGGAGGGTGTGTTAATTAGGTAAATAAGTACATTCCTGAAACCAATCCATCATAAGTTCAATGAATCGGTACTCTTCTTTGTTTTTACTATTTTTGTCACTGTGGCCACTAATAATGTGATTAACATTTTTATAGGTATTTTATCCTGGCTCAAGCAAACCTGTTTTCTTTGTTGCATCAAGGGGACATCATGCAGATATTGGAGGAATTACACCAGGTATAACCTTATATGGGAAACATAGAAAATCAATATGGAAGAGTGATTATTTGTGCTTATCCTGTTGTGAAATCTCCACTCCACTAATCTCGTAACTTCTATTTGTTCCCATATAGATGTAATTTGTACTTGCCACAAGCTATATGAACTTGAAAGTCTTTCATTCTCTATAGCACTGAAAAAAGCTTTAAAAAATCCCTTCCATTATTCTGAAAAGGGGTGTTGTTTTAACTGTCTGTAGCTTTCACAAAATATTTGTTGATTTCTTCAACGTGGGACAATGTAAAAAAAGAATCTCAGTGAAAAATTGATATAATGATGAATATCATTTTTTTTTTAACTGATTAGGTTCCATGCCGCCTCATTCCAAAACCATATTTGACGAAGGTGCAGTATTCAAAAGTTTCAAATTAGTTAAAGATGGGATTTTCCAAGAAGAAGGTGAGTTTCATGATATCAGTATCATAGTCGATGTTAGAGAAAATAATAACTGTGGAGGAGAGATTTTGGTACATAGCTTGAGGTCCTGCAACTCTATCCTCCACAGAGATTATTTTGCTTTTGTATTCGGATCACTGTTGCAAAATATTGTACTGGATAAATAATCTTGAAATGGATTAGGTTATTCCTTTAGTGGTTCTTTTTTCTGATTAGTTTTGTTTATCTTTTTTCATCGTTGAACCACTAAAAAAATTATAATACATACCAGATGTCACTGCATAGTAAACAGTTTACTATAATCTGGTCTGCATTGTACATTTTTTGTGTTTAGTGTACCGAATTATGGATTAATTAAACTCTAAACAATGACTCAGATGACAGTAAATGCTGTACAGTAAATGATTAAACATTGGTATAGTGTCTTACCCAGTGGACCCAAACTTATTCAAAGCCCATAGTAAAGATGCTAAAACAATGTCCCACTGAAGAGTTTGAAAATGTATATGGTAAAAGAAAAATTTAACTATGCAAAGAAGAGTGTTGAGTCAATTGATTGGTTTCTTAATAATGAACGTTTGATAGTATCTTGTAGTCTTATACTTCAATGTGTCTGATAAATATTTCAGCTCTAACTGCAGAATTGATGGCACCGAGTCAATATCCTGGAAGTTCTGGAACAAGAAATTTAAAAGATAACATATCGGACCTGAAAGCTCAAATAGCAGCTAATAATAAAGTAAGGGATTGTCATTGATACAGCTATTTTCTGTTGGGATGTGGTATATAACATCTGTGTTAAAAGCTCATGAGGAAGGGATATAATGCCAACTGGGTTAATTCCTGCATTACTTTAATTAAAAGAATGCGTGTACCAAGTGTAAAAAGCTGAGTTTTCTTAAATATCAGTTACTTTTTATCAAACCCTCACTTTACATCTCTAATCGGACCTTCTCATAGGGTATTCAAGAGTATGGTTGCTTTTCACAAGAGCTATAATATATATAACAGGGGTTTAAAGAATTTAGAAAATTTATCTGGATTCCTGCAGAATCAGATTTTGAGCTGCAATTGAATTTTTACATTAATCCTCTAATAAGCCTTCATATTATTGCTCCGGTCCACTAATAAGTGCAACCATTAAGACGCAACATTTAATAGGTGCCTCTCTCTAATTGGTATCGACTTATTAAGCTATCACCCTCCCCCTCTGATATAGAGTAGGGGGAATACATTAGAAAATCACCAGATTTAGTAAACTAGATTAATGATTTGATGTTTTATATTAAAAATAGGAAATAATCAATAAAATACTTTTGATGAATATTGATTACGAGGCCTTTGTTATTCAAAGATTTGCGAAAGAAAACTTCCTTCCCAGCAAAACGATTGGTATACAAAAAGCAACCACAACTTTAATAGTAAAATTTTTATTTTTAAATCATAGGGTATTCAACTGATCCGACATCTTATTGATGAGTATAGTTTGAAAGTTGTGCAAGCATATATGGATTACATACAGGTTATATTTATTCTTTTATAGCCTGCAGTGGTCGAAATAAGAGTAAATAATCACTTTGGAAGAGTGATTTTTCAACTTAGTTTCAGGCTAATGCTTCAAATCCTTCCTCCACAGTGATTATTTACTCCTATTTCAACTACTGGTGTAATTAGACCTTTAGCTCAGTCTATGCGCATCTGTTAGATTCTCATTATGAGTCCCACTTCTCTCTCAGTCTGCAAAACCATAAATTAAAAATTAAATCAGTTTGTTCAATTTCTTCTGGTTTTTCTCGGTATTTGAACAGCAGTGGGATGTAAAACTCAAAATCGTGAGATTTTCAACTACTGATTATTGAAAGTTAGTGTATAGAATGAGATATTAGATCAAGCAATCCTTATTATTACTGCTGGATATCACCTGCAGAGGAGTGGTTTTTAGTATAATTTTCAGTTTCAAAGCTGAAAACTATACTCAAAAACACTCCTCCACAGGTGATGCCCATCAGTTATATTCAAGTTTAGAGAGATCTATGAACATACGCCACCATTTAGCGAAATTGATTTTTCAAGAGAAATGTGTTTAGTAGTGCCTTACTTCTGGTACTCTTGTGCAAGATTGCTGACATATCAGAGTTTTTAGTAGCCACATTTTTCTTCTTTATCCTTAAAGGTTGATTTCCACTAGCCGAAACTCTCAGTATGGAAAGCAAAAGAAGACAATTCATTAGTAGAAGTTTGGCATCACACATGGTATTAGGTCAATTTCTACCAATGGGAAGTCTTATTTTGGCTTTTGTAACGAACTGTATGCATGATTAAAGATACAACAGAATAACCACATTTTTGTTCTTGCTTCTTTAAGTCTGGCAGAATTGGTAGTTTCTAACAAACACTTCGTAGACTGTTTCAAAACACTTCATGAGATTTTGAATGAGTGAGTACCATAACTGTGCACAACATACAGTTATAAAATAACATTAATTAAGATCAATATTATCAATAAAGATCAACAATGACGCTGGGCATGTTTAATCAATCTAATTATAATATAATCGTTATTAGTTCTACCAGGTCCACCCAGATAAAATAATCAGGTTTTCTTAAGATGATGTTTATAAATATATTTAACTAGGCTGTTTAGGAGCTCCTTAACACTGGGGGGGGGGGGGTAGATTCCAAAATTGGTACTAGTGACCTTCAAAAGGGGCACTTAGGCAGCCTTTACATGGACTCCTAGATGAGTTTCACCCCAAACGATCTTCAGTACGAAGAAACCATTCAAATTCAAAATTGTTTAGGATAAAGCTCTTTTAAGGGTGTATGTAAGGCTGTCTTAGAGACCATCTCAAAAATAATAATTATAATACATCAAAAAACTGATTCGATTTTGTACCTTTCTACACTCTTACCTTAGAACTTAGAGCCAAATATTTAATCACTTTTCTAGGACTGAATATTTGGAACTCATTTTGTCACTTTTCAGAAAATGGGAATTTCTGGGTAGTTTCGTGATGCTTTTCTCTCGAACCTGACCTGTCTAGCTGACTATTTCTTTCAACCAAGATTCCCTGCAAATAAGTATATTATCTAAAGGGTTGCATGGTGATTCTTTTTGTTGGAAAAAATAATTACAATTTACTCCTACTGGGAGGGGAGAAATAACCTCTGACCAAGAGAACATAATGCTGAGAAGACTCCCCTGGCCTATGGAGACGACACAATCCTATTATAGTTGAAAGAGTCTCGAGAGACAAACCTGTGCTCAATAGAATAAGCAGCTCTGTGTCATTGGGCAGCTCTGGGCTTTTTAATTGTAGTCGATTGTATCTACCATTATATCTATATCTGTTTTATTAATTTATTATTTATTAAGAAAATGAATTTTTAGGTATATTAGTTTTTATTTCAAAACATAATTGAATAATAGTACGGGAACTATGCCAAAAATTGTGTTGGTCATTGTGAATTGTTTTTTTGGGTGTTTGATTAGTCTAAGTGGTATTTTAGAAACGGCTGATGTCATTAGACTGATTAAACAATAGAGTTTAGATTACTTTTCTTATTTTTTAACGATTTTGATAAATGAAGGCAAAATACTAAAAGAATTTCATTTGACATCACATTGTGATGACATCAGCAGATTCTTTTATCGACAACTCCTTAATTTATAATGTTGTATACTTATATTTAGTAAGTTTCGGAACCATACCAGTTATAGATAGGAAAGTGAGAGTGTGGTCGGTCTTTTTAACCTCCCTCATAGTATTGAGGACCCCAAAAGAGGTCTAGTATTAATAGGGTTAAAAGATAACTGATCTTACATTTTTTGCTGGAAATAATATAGTTCTAAGACAAATTTAGGCACTAAAATTAAAATTTAACACTTTTTATTATAGAAAAATGCTGAAGATGTAGTTCGTGACATGCTGAAAGAATTTGCTCACGAGACACAGGTTCGAGAAGCAACGATCTTGCAATGGATTGGCTTCTTCAGTATGAAGAACCAATCCATTGCAAGCTTGTCAAATTCTGTGCTGTTTTATTTATCGTTGAATTTGGTCAAATTTAGTTTCTTTAATTAATCTACTAAACGAATTACAAAGGAGAGTACTAAGTCAATGATATAAAGAAACCAATCCATTGCAAGCTCATTGACATAACACTCTCCTGTGCAGTTTCATTTTGGTCAAATTTAGTTTCTTTAAAAGCTACCAAATATGTTGCTATTTTTATGCACTCCACTCCTCCTTAGAGGTTATTTTAAAAATACAATTTACAGAAAAGTCCACCATCTTACAATGGATTGGTGTCTTCAGACTGAATAGACTAATCATGTTCAAGCTCGTTGACATAACGACTTTCTGTGTGGCATATATTGATGATCCCTTATTCTCAGAGTTTTGTTTGTAGGTAAAAATGTATCCTGGTTTAATATTTGTCTTATTATTTATTATGATAAGAGCTGTTGATAATCTCTGTGAAAGAGAGTATGAATTAGAATGATCTTGTATTTATTGGACTCTTTATCAGAAAGAAGCCAGTCAATCAATTTTAATGTTGTTGAATGAATACTACGAAACGTTTACATTCTAATTTAGATGAAGACTGGTAAAAGTATACTTCATGCAGTTGATTATATGGATGATGGTTCACCTATCAATCTTACTGTTTCTATTAATCAAAAGGAGGTATATAGATCTTTTCACAAATACACGAAAATGAGGCATTGTAACAAGTTCTACTTTGAGCAACAAACGTCTCGTTTTCTTTATTTTGTGAAAAGGCCTGTTAGAGCTAAACTTTAATAATAACTTTGATGAAGAATACTTAACATTGATTGGATGAGGAAGGCAATTAAATTCGATATAATGGGGTTTAAGCCTGTCTTAATAACAACTTTAGAGAAAAGTTATTGCTACATAATATCTATCATGATTATGTTATCGCATAAACCATAACTTCAAGGAAATGCTAATGACCCCTTACAATATTTTTGCGACCTGCTTTAAACCCCTGCAATATGTGGGAATTAATCAAATTTTGAGAATGTGTTGCATAGTGTACATTTATGATCGATAGAAAAACCCAAAATGTCTCGCTGATTACTCTCATACAAAAAATGAGTTACATATGTGAGACGTGAGACTAATTTAATCAATCAATTCTGGTCTGCCGTGTATCCACACGCATGAATTACAGGGTAAAGTAAATTCTAAAAAACACGTTTCCTGTCTTATCCACATACTGTCAGCTATCAGATTTTCTTCCAAATAACAAATACTATTGGATGCAAAAGGTAGTTCTTATACTCAATTTAACAAACGTTCTGCCAGCATGGTCATGACCTGTAAAATATGTACTTTAAGTTAAGTTCAGTTTTATAATGAATATAACCATCTACCTACATATCTCTTTTCTTGATGTGTTTTGGTTCATTGTACTCACTGTTAGAAATTAGAATATGGTTCAAATAACCGTAAAATCTGATAGCACGTTGGTATAATTGAGGCTAGAGTAAGTAGCACCCTTGTAGAATCAAGACCTAACTAAACAGCACCCTGATAGAAGTAAGACTAGCGCACTGATAGAATCAGAACTAAGTTAGATAGCATCGTGGAAAAAGGTATTTCTTTGCATGAGCCGACTTCATATTTTAAGTACTCTTTCTAGGGTTCTGCTGTTTTTGATTTTACCGGTACAGGACCTCAAGTGTATGGTAATTGTAATGCACCACGTGCTGTTGTGATGTCAGCGCTAATCTATTGTATTAGATGTATGGTTGGCAAAGATATACCTCTTAATCAAGTAAGATATAGCAGTGCTAAAGATAACGATCGGAAATCACCTGTGAAGGAGTATTTTTTGAGTACAGTTTTCAGCTTTGTAGTTGAAAACTACTAAAAAAACCCTCCTCCACAGGTGATGTCCGACCGTTATCTTGAGGCTTGTGCAAATAATCACTATGTAGGAGTGATTTTAATCATCACCGCCGCAGACTTTGTAGCATCAAGCTATGTCCCAAAGATTATTCATCCACAGTGATTAGTTGCTCCTATTTTGAACACCGATATAATAAAAAGCATACATTGATCTCAGGAGGTGTATTTATTAAAAATAATTTGTGCTAGGGTTTCTCCTCACGGTATACAAAGATTTTTTATCGATTCAACTGTGTTACCCCAGCATACTGGAGCACCGTTTGTTGTGGTTTCACTTTAATAATTTGAAATCTTAATTATAAGCCCTTTTCTACAAACTATTGACCTGAATTCACAAATACATGAAAACAAGGCGTTGGCCGCTCAAAGTAGAACTTGATTTCATGATGGATTGCCCTGATCAAAAATTCACTGGAAAAGCGATTGCTTGCTATACTCAAAATCACTCCTCCACAGTGAGCATTTGCTCCTAGACCCCAGGATTATTTTTTAATCCGTTGTTTTATCTGTTTATCAGGGTTGCTTAGCACCAATTGACGTTATAATACCAAAAGGTTGTATGATCAGCCCTAACGAAGAAGCAGCAGTGGTTGGTGGGAATGTTTTAACCAGCCAACGACTGGTTGATGTTATCTTTAAAGTATTTGAAACATGTGCAGCATCACAGGTATTTTCTACAGGGGTTACAATAACTGCGGTCATCACAGTGGAAGAGAGATTTTTCAGAATATTTTGAGTCAATTTGGCCGAAAATATTCTGGACGACTGACGTTTATTTTAATCTCTGCGTCTAAACAACGTGGAAAAGTCATCGTGTTAACGCCGTAACGTCAAAACCACGTCTTTCTGACGTTGTCTAGACGCTACGTGCCGGCAGGGATGTTATTGACTCTATTAAGAGATTCCGAGGTGAAAATACAGATCATTATTTAAGAGCTTAAAAAAGAAATAAGATTGCTTTTTATTTCATGTAAAAATATTTAACGTTCTCAAAATATGGCAGTTTAAAGATAAGGTATTTGATTTATGCGGAAATTATGACATCATATTTGAATATCATGCATGGTAAGGCATTTTATTACTGATATCTCTACAAATAATACAGCCTAGTGCTTAAAACATAGTGATAATGTAGGTTGACACATAGGATATTTTTTAAATCAAAAAATATTTTTCGAAATTTTACTTGTAGCTAGCTCCAGGCTTTCATTTTTGCTTATATTGCATTATTTTTGTAACTAACTAATTATCAAATTTGTATGAAATCACTATTTTTGTTTTCATGTTATTATAAGGATTCGTCTGTAGTAAGGAAAAACATAAAGTGGCCTGGAACTAGCTTCAGGTATTATTTTAAGAAACAAAAAAATGCAAAAGATGTAATTTGTTTTATCCCACACTGCTATAAAGTTTTATGCATCAAGCTGTATTATTTGAGATATGAGCAATAAAGTACCTACTATATTTTCTATACTCAGAGATGATGTCATAATATTCGCATAAACTACTGGATGCTTGCTTCTTCAATATCTTCTGCGATATCTTGAGAACCGTTAAATATTTTTACATGACAAAGCAATGTTATTTATTTTTCAAGCTAATCAATTTCTACCTCAGATTCCCTATTACAATTGATTTTCAAAATTACAGTTATATGTTTGTAAACAATATTATGTGCATGTAAAAGAGTAGTAGTGGACTAGTAGAAACCATCCAATTGACCTTTTTCATAAAACAAATGAAAGCGAAGCGTTCGTTGCTCAAAGTAGAACTTATTGCAATGCAATAACTTCCTTTTTGTGCAGTGACTTAAGTCACTGTAAGTAAGTGATTAAGTTTTCATTGTTTTATAAAAAAGGACTATTGCAATCTTGCTGATGTAATTTTTCTCAGTTTATTTTAGACGAATTCAATTTCACCCAGAACGATTATTTATAAACAATATATTTTGTACTGTTATAAAAGTTAGAGGAATTGGTCCTTACATGCATGCATCTATTATGAGGTTGATTTTCAGTAGGCAAAACATTCCATGTACAGACCAGATGATAGTGTTACGTCAATTTCTACCGATGGAATATCTTTTATTGGCTATCTCATGGAATTTTCACCCAGCAGAAATGTACTTTTATTTGTCTCCCTTGTAGATGTAAATGTTTAATGGTGCATGATGGCATTGAATTTACATTTAATTGATGCTTCCTTATGAGATCTTAGACACGTAGATTTTCTTTTATTTAGGGTTGCATGAATAATGTTACCTTTGGTGATGGCGAAAGTGGTTATTATGAAACAGTTGCTGGAGGAGCTGGTGCGGTACGTTTGTACAGTGGTGCAAATAAGAGAGAAAATAATCACTGGGGAGGAGCCAAGTTTGAGCATAGTTTCAGGCTACAAAGCCTATAGCAACGCTCAAAATTCCAGCCTTCTTTGCAGTATTTATTTGTTTTTATTTCCACCACTCAAGTAATACTGTTGTTCATTGAGCATGATGAGATGTGGTGCGATTGAATGGATATATCTATGAATGCGTATACCTTAAGGGCATATTGTGGGATTAATTTTTGTAGTTGAGTGTCTATAGATCTGTAAGGTCTGTAGATTTTGCAGTATTTTTTTCGCTTGAATGGATGCAATAGGAAAATGTGGTATTTATGTGGATAACAAAACAAAAGCTACAAAAAGGAGAGTTTTTTCAGAATTTCTTTTCAAAACATTTTCTAACTTCAATTATTATTATAAAATCACTGAATTGAGCCAAGTTTGTTACAGTTTATCCTTACACCCAAGATTTTGCAGTATTATTTTTGCGACTCATCCTGCCTGCAAAGGGTTTTCCGAACATAATTTTGCGGGTTTTATTTTTTGGGATTCAAATGTTTTCGAGGCCAAAGTCACAAAGGTAAATTCCACAAAAATATTTTCTGCAATTAATCCGTGCAATAATTTATCCCCTTGAGCTAATAAATAATGTCACTTCTCAGTTAACTCTGGTCTTCTCGTTTCTTAGCAACGGAAATTTGTATTTGAACATAGGGAGAAATAAACACAACATCAATGACGAGTCGGATTTTTTCTTACTTCTGGAAAACCGTTTTGTAATGTTGGTAAATACAATTGGACAGTACTTTGAAGAGATATTTTAATCGTTTTTTCCCCCAACCATGACGTAATTTTGCATGGATTACTAGGCTAGTCAGGATGCTTGTGAAGGATAAGTGCAGCTTGTAATTTCATGTTTTCATTTTTAGGGACCAAGTTGGCAAGGTCGAAGTGGTATTCATACCCATATGACAAACACAAGAATAACTGATCCAGAAATACTCGAGAAAAGGTAAACAATTGTGTAATATTATAGATGAAGTAAAATATCAACAGGGTTTTCTTATTGATTGGTTGACTAGTGATTTTGTAAGAAAATCTTATAATTGATCCAAGAAGACAAGTGTCAGAGCTTGCTATTGAGTTTCTTAAGTATGAAGAAACAAATATATTGCATGATCGTTGACCAAAGTGTTTTTAGACAAGTTTCTTCTTTTCGCCTCTTTCAGAAAAAGTCCGATAAAGATAGATATTGTGTTGTGTGGCTTTAACTTGATCTGCAATCTCTGTAATGGTAGCAATGTGACCTTTGTTACTACAGTATAAACAATGATTTGTCAATATGTGTTACGTCAATTTCTACCAATTTCTTCTTTTGTGCACAAAATAATTCACCTATTGTAAATCCATCTTTAGGTCTGCAATCCCAACTTCGTTCTCCATCTAGGTCGTTTCAAGGTAGCTTAGTGTTATTTCTTATGATGTTATACGTTTTCGTCAAAGTTTTCGTCAAAATAAGAGCAAATGATCGCTGTGGAGGAGTGTCTTTTGAGCATGAATTAAGGCTGATGTTGTGCTCAAATAGCACACCGCTGCAGAGTTGCTCTTATTTCGACCACTGTATTTAGGTACCCAGTGATTTTGAAAAAGTTTGAAATTAGAAAGGGAAGTGGTGGCGTTGGTAAATATCCTGGTGGAGATGGGGTTTTAAGAGAATTATTGTTCCGCAAGAAACAAGTGCTATCTGTTCTTACTGAACGGAGAGTGTTACAGCCATACGGGCTTAAAGGTATGTTGTTATGGGAACATATTAACCATTTTCTTTCCGTTTTTTTGTTTGTTTTTTTGGTAGATTAAAAAGTAGCTAAATACGATAAGTGGAACCCTATTAAAAATACTTCGCTTAAGAACACTTGCAAAGCGGAATCAAGGTCTACTTATCGAGAGTTAACTGAATGATCAAATTCGACAAAAATAATATTCCGCGGAGCGTGTTATGTCAACGTGCTTGCAATAAACCTATTCACAAATTATTAATACTGCTGCTGTTGACCGCTCAGAAAAGTGTTGCAATGCAATAACCTGTGCAGTGACGGTAGAATACAATAGAAAGCTTTTGCATTGCAATATTTTGAACAGCCAACACCTCGTTTTTTTATTTGTGAATAGGTCTATGGATTGGTATATTATTCGGTTTATTTAGTACTAAATGCCCTATATGGCATTCCGTATCACTATTGCGGTATGACTGAACGCTCATCAATAAATACAGATAGTGTTTTATGTTTCAATAAAAAGGCAGCAGTTAAAATTATACCTTCCTTCGTACGAATTAAAGTAAGAACAGAACAGTTGGGATTATTGTGTAATGACTTTGAATTCATTAGTGTAATGGTTAATTTTCACTAGGCGAAAAATTCGAAATAAGACATTCCATTGGTAGAAATTGACATCACACGAGGTTCTACCAATGGGATTTCTTCTTCTGGCTTTCGCAGCAAACTTTTCGCTTCATGAAAATCAACCTTGATGACTTAGCTTGAACTCGGTAGTACAATGTTGATTTCTAATAGGCGAAGTATTTGCTGCGAAAGTTGAAAGAAGACATTCGTAGAGATTCACATTAGGTTCTACTAATGGAATGTATTCTTTAACTTTAAGACCATCGCACAGTTCGATATTAAGTTCAGCTAGGTGAGCTCTACGTTTAATTTCGAGAATGAAACTACACGAAGTTTCCATTTTTTTAGGAGGGAGTTCAGGTGCAAAAGGATTAAATTATCTTTTATCATCTAATGGTCATACAATCAATCTTGGTGGAAAGACTTCAGTTCCTGTACAACCGGGGGTAAGTATAATATAATAACAAGATCTAACGGCAGGTGTGGATAGGAAGAAACAATAAGGGTCCGTTTACTTCATACCTAAGAATATCCACTCTGGTCACCGTTTCCTCTTTTTTCATTTCTTTCATGTATTTGGTGGACCAAATATGTTCACCGTTTGTTCTGCAAAGGTCCAATTATAGAGACAAGTTTTCGAATTACATTTCACGTTCAAACTCTTCTTCCAAGTCCACTATAATATAATTTCTTTGCTACCATTTTCGGTTGAAAGTTACCATTTTCGATTGAAAGTATGTGATTTATGCAGAGCGAAAACGAGATTATATTGGCATAAATAATATGGCTCAGTAATTATTGCATAATTATGCAAAGCAAACAGATCCGACGCAAAGCAACATCAAGAAAACGAAAGTAACGATGTGAAATTTACAGAATAGAAATTTACCGAACAGTTAAAATTAAATAATAATAAATAGTTACTTAAAATGGTACAACTTCCACACGGTGGACTGAGTAGATATTCTGTATTTCTTTCATGCAACGCTGGATTCGGTCGAATCGGTGAGGCGAGTTGTTATTCTTATGTATGAAAAATGGACCCTAAGGGTTGAAATAGGCAAAAATTAATAACTGAGGAAAAATGTCAACGAATTTTGAAATTAAGTCATTTTTAGGTCGTTTCATTCAGCATCAGGGATGAAGTTGGTTGGACTCTTCTCCTCAGTTGCGATTGAGATATTTTTTATCTTCGACGTTGATCTAGAGTCTTTACGGTTAACTTTGAACATAGCTTACTGGAGGATGTTTCTTTATAGAGGGACACCGCACTTTTATTTATTATTTATGATTTCATAGTAGCATACTCGTCCATCTCATGGATAAATAATGATCAAAATAAGAATCACTGCGAATAATCATTATTATGAAGGGGTGATTTATTTAGCGTAGCTCCAGACTAAAAAGGCTACAAAAAAGTCTTAAGCTATGTTCAAAAATTCCATATTTATGGTAATTTTAATGTTTGACCTTCAATCATGAAAGTCTTTTTTTTCGTGATTTCTTTTCTGAAGATTTTAAATTCATGAAGTTTATCTCGACATTGTTTGAATGATGTATGATGGTTTGTTAACAGGATGTTTTCATATTAGGATACGTATCGAATGTTTACACCTGGCGGAGGAGGGTTTGGAGAGCCGGATGATGGAACGGCTTCACCAAATGCAAAACGACCTCGTTTTGATGCTAGTATGTTACCAAGTGGTAGCTTGAGTCAGTATAAACAGTTACAAGAATCTGTATAAGCAAGTATAACATTACAAGAATTTGGGAAAAGTAGACTTTCATATATTTTATAAGCATTACACATATATTTGTTCTGTTAATTGTTGTGTTGCTATTAAAAAGTCAGAGTAACACTCGGGTGGTATTTTTTAGGGAATCCTATTGACCCTAAATGGTTCGCTCTCAGGAGTATTGGATGGTTCCCAAATAGACCGCATTTCATTATAAACACCATAATCCCTACCGGCACGTATTTCCTTGAATACGCGACCTTAGCTAAGCACCTCTCTCGAATAAGCGCTCTCTTAAGATAGGTATTATGTAATAAGATTCTCCCTTGAATAACCTAGGAATTAGCGATCCCAGTGCTTATAGGGGAATACGGTATTTGCTATCAGTCCGATGAAAACAAGCTGACCCTCTTGTCCATTTTTGCCCCTATTTCTCCGTTAAAATTTATTAGCAAAAGAACGTAGACGTAAACAAAGATAGCAGTGGAATCCCATACAGTTTTGCCAGACTGCAAAATCGAATACCTTAAGAGGATTAATTTTCGTGAATTTCGCAAATTTTGACTTGATTCAGGAAAATAAGTACTCGCGAAAATAAAAATTATATATTTTTTAATGCTGTTTCTTTAATTTGTGTCGAAATAATCCATTTACACAGTGCTAATAATAGTTAATACGTTAATCATTCGCAAAAATAAGTGCCCGCGAAACATTTCCTCATGACTTATTCGCGAAAATAATTCCTTGCGAAATGCGGAAAAAATGACCTCGCGAGAATAAGTCTTCACAAAGATTAATCCACAGGTAGCATATCGAATTCCAACCTCGTTACCAGAGCTTCTTCCCTTGCCGTATTTCGATAAGGCAAGAAGCCCTGGGAACGAGGTTCATCGAATTGATTCAATATTTTCGTGATTTTATCTTCTTGGAATTTAATTTTGAAATATAGAATATCATAGTGATTAAATATCAGTTATCGTTCTTTCAACAATGTCATTTGGGACTTGGATAATTTTGAACGCATCTTGTGCGAAATTCCTGCAATTTAATTCTTTGTACTATATATATTCCAATTAGCTCCACCGCGCTTATTATTGGGAGGGTGAGGGGGGCTAATTAACTTTGAAGGAATTGGGGCGGCGGTTATTAGAAAGATAGGCATAATCAAAAATGACTTTTTAACAGTGAAATAAAAACAATATGTCAACAAAATGTCGTAGTAATCATTCAAATGGTCATCATCGATAGTTGACAGTCATCATTCAAATCGTCACCATCGATAGTTGACAGTCATTCAAATCGTCATCATCGATAGTTGACACTCGTCATTCAAATCGTCATCATCACTAGTTGACAGTCATCATTCAAATCGTCGTTATTGTCGACAGTAATCATTCAGATCGTCATCACGATGTTACACCTTGAAACTTGGCAGGTAAGTAAACTACTTGGTTAAGATTTGAATGCAATGGCCTAAATTTGGTACTGATGACGTAATAATGACGTCAGAGGCCTTTTTAAAAAGCCTACTTCCATTGGAGTGGAATCTTGAAACTTGGCAGGCAGGTACAACATCTTGTTTGGATTCGAATGTGATGGCTAAGTTTGGCATTGATGACGTTATGCTGACATCACAGACCTATTTAAGTAACCCAACTTCCCGTTTGTGCTGGACTTTGAATTTTGGAGGTTAGACAAAATACTTTGTTAGAATTCGAATGCAATGGCCTAAATTTGGTACTGATGACGTCATAATGACGTCACAGACCTTTTTTAGAAACCAAACTTCCCGTAAGTGTTCTACCTTAAAACTTTACAGGTAGGTAAAATACCTTGTTGGGATTACTAGGGCCTAAATTTAGTATTCATACTAAAGAAAGCCCTTTTCCCGTTACATTTGACGGTTATATAAATGGCCAGTCAAGTTTCCGTATTTATAAGTAACATTTTCTTATAAGGGGCGTTTCTCCTTGAGAAGGTTTTGCATCTAAATTATGTCATCGTGAATCGTTTACAGCACAAATTGTTTGTGACTTTTTTTAGTTTTCATGTTTGATGCCGCAGAATTTAGGCGTCAATCAATATTTTGTTTTTCTCATCAGTTACAGTTACTGCACAAAAAGAAAATGTATTTTAGCGAGACGCCCACTATAGTTACCATTACAAGTTTTGTCATAAAATATGGAACTGAGGTCGAACAAAATGATGTAGAGAAAGTTGAAAAACAGTTTGGCATCAAGCTTGTTTCACTTACGAGAAGATAAACCTGTTTAGCTTTATCTTTTGTTAGTTAGTTTTACCTTTTTCTTTACTTTATATTTACGTTCTGGTCATTTTAATTCTTTCTAATCGATTGACACAAAAGACATTGCTTTCAGTAAAGTTGAATTTCATTAGGATAAAATTCCTAGAATAATGTAAGATTTTTTCATGATAAGGGCCATATAATTTTGATTTTGCTTTAGGATGTTATACATAACTTTGAAAATGCCTAGAGAATTCTTACATGCCAAACTGTTTATTACTGACATAACTAAGTTAAGGCTGCATTTACACTCCGCAGAGTTTTTTTGTTTATTTTTCTATGTATAAAATACTTTAAGACAGCGAATATACAGATCAAAAATATGAACAAATGTATGAACTTTAGGGTAGGTAAATTTTCGATTTTTTTAAAAAAAGCTCATTCTAAAGCCCTGTTTTCTCTACTTTTACTAAAGCTTAAACTAACGCAGAAGCTCGTCATAGTATAAACCCACCTGTAGCTCAAACGCAAGATATGTAATATCTACAAGCAATGACATAAATATTTGATACAAGGTAAAATTCGAGCAAAAATTCAGAATTTCCAATCGGATAAAAAGCCTTAAATTTTCGGTAGCAAACGTAAAGACACAAAAAAACGAATATGTTCCAAGAGCCTGGATACTAGGCTGCTATGAACAGCAGAATTTGTCGAGTTTGCAAAAAGACCCAAGATC
>JAULBZ010003473.1:0-16367 GCA_032360805.1 Neoturris breviconis
GTTTTTGTATGGTTATGGTTTTCGTATAGTTCTAGTAACGTTAATGGTTCAGGTTATGGTATGGTTATGGATATTGTTTATGGTTATGGTTACTGGTTTTGGTTTATTGTTTGTAATTATTTTATGGTTCCTGGTTCCCGGATTATGGTTTTGGTTTATTGTTTAATTATGGCTCATGGTTATGGTTTATAGTTTATGGTTATAAAATATGGTTATGGATTATGGTCATAGTCAAGTCATGGCTTTTGTTTAAGGTTTATGGTTATGGTTATTGTTTATGGTTTCAGTGTATGGTTTATGTTTGTGGTTAAGGTTATCATAATGGTCATGGTCATAATGGTCATGGTTATCGTCTTGGTATGGTTTTGGCATGGTTTTGGTATGGTTTTGGTATGGTTTTGGTATGGTTTTGGTATGGTTTTGGTATGGTTTTGGTATGGTTATGGCATTGCTATGGATATTATTTATGGTTTATAGTTATGGTTTATGATTATGGTTGTGGTTAATGGTTATTTATGGTTTACGGTAATTGGTATGGTTTATGGTTTATGGTTTATGGTTTATGGTTTATGGTTGTGGTTTATGGTTATGGTTTATGGTTTATGGTTATGGTTATTGGTATAGTTTACGGTTGTGGTTTATGGTTATGGTTTATGGTATGGTTTATGGTTTTGGTTACGGTAGATTATTATGGTTTATGGTAATGGTTATAGTTTACGGTTATAGTTTACGGGTATGTAGTTTATGATTTATGGTTATGGTTTACGGTTATGGTTTGTGGTTATCGGTATAGTTTGCGGTTATTGTTATGGTTTACGGTATTGTTTATGGTAATGGTTTATGGTTTATGGTTTATGCCTATGGTTATGGTTTATGGTATAATTTACGGTTATGGTTTTGTTTATGGTTATGGTTTACGGTATTGTTTATGGCAATGGTTTATGATTTATGGTTTATGGCTATGGTTTATAGTTATAGTTTATGGGTTATGGATTATGGTCATAGTTTATGGTCATGGTTTATGGTTATAATTTATGGATAATGGTTATTGTTTATGGTTTATGGGTATGGTTTATGGTTGTTGTTACGGTTAACATAATGGTTATGCTTATAGTTTTGGTATGGTTATGATTTTAGTATGGTATAGTTATGGTATGGCTATGGTTGTAGATACTGTTTATGGTTTAGTTATGGTTTATGATTATGGTTTATGATTATGGTTTATGGTTATGGGTTATTGTTATTGTTATGGTTTAAGCAGATATATTTGTCCCAATGGAGTAGAAAATGATTCTATTGAGAGAAAATTCTGGTTATCGTTGCTTTTAGCAAAATCTTCTAAAAACATAGACTAGAAAGTAGTTGGTCTAAGAAAATCGGAAGATAAAATGGAATAATCAAGCAAATCTAAAGTTGCGACCCGGAACTCACTAGGCTGCTAAATACACAAATTTCAAAATCTGGTAAAATATTAAAAAGTTTTCACGCCAATCGATTTGAGCAGTTCCCACCACTAACCACCACTAACCACCACTAACCACCACTAACCACCACTAACCACTTTCGTCCTCAATGATACCTTCTTAATATTACTTGTTCTAAATACAAATTTATGTTTTTTTAAGAATTTCATTGCAATAATGAGACCAGAGGTACGTAATTATATTTTTTTCCAAATTTCAAACAATCTAGTCCACTTGATCAGTACCTTAATACACTACCCTTACAGTCTAAAAATGTTAGTAAGTGCTAAAATAAGAAATTAGGTTTACTGTAGCCATGCAATATAGCTGCCACACTGCGAGCATAAAAACGAATTTAATCACTACTGACTAAGATTATGATATTACCTTTAGAACAATAACAAGATAACGTTTGGACTTTAGCAGGGTAATGTTTTAAAACTCTATAAAAAGTAATTATGTTGTTTTAAGTGAATTTGGGATAGGAATATGAGTTCAAAGATCTGAGGCGCTTTGACATAGTACTGCTGCTATTCAACGAAAATAGGTACAGCAAGCAAATATCCCGTATAACTACGTATATGGACTGTCTATATGACAATACACAACAAGTATTTAAAATTTGATGACACTTCATATGGAAGTCATTTGTAATGCTAGAGTGCCAGACAGCTGTGTGAGGTATTTGCGTGCAATAAGTTTAAAATAATTTGAACGATCACTTTTACGGTATGATTAGTTTACTATCATAATCCTTGCAGAGGAACAACTGCTCTGTTTCTTTGTTGTCAATTTTTTTTTATTCGATTCATTAATAGCACAAATCCTGCATAAAACACATAAGAAGTGTATATCCATATCGTTGTCCAATAACTGAATTTAAGTATTCAAGACGAGCATACACACTACTTTTAACTTTAGGTAGTTATGCTTTTAAAATTTCTAAAAGAAATTGTGCCTATTCCCAAAAGCAACTTTTTAGATTTTTTAAAAGCAACTTTTTAGGTCGTGGTATGATCATTGGAATTGGAACTGCGTAAATGCCGTACGGGTATAATTAAAAATAATTTATTAACGCCTTTCCCGATTGAACCTCCTTGCTTAAACACCCAGGGGCGTTTAGAATTTAAATTAACGCCCAGAAAGTTCCATTAAAATTGGTAAATTTTCAAAGTCGGATAACCAGAAAGTACATATCACGTTAAATGTTTACATTCAATAGGAGACAATTCGCGAATATCAACAAATTTTAATTCTAGACGCCACAAAGAGAAAGAAATTCATCTGATAGATTTAAGACCTTAGGTCTTCTTGCGAACTCGACGAATTACGTTGTTTCTAGCAGGCCAGTACTTAGGCTTTTAGAACTACAATCTACAATCTCCCACAAAAATCTTTGAGGCAAAGTGAAATTTGAGCAAAGATTTGGAATTTCAACTAAGACAGAAACCTCAAAATCTGATTAGTAAGTGAAACAGCACGAATTTGTCCAGAGAGCCTGGGTACTAGGCTGCTGGGAACAACAGAATTCGTCAAGTTTACAAAAAGTCCTAAGATCCTAAGTCTTAAGGTCACTTTAATTAGCTACCTTTTGCTTATGGTGTATAATATTGCTTGTTAAAATTCGTAATTTGTAAATTATAGACTATAAGTTGAAATTTGGAATTTTCGTGGCATAGTATAGAAGTGAGACGAGGTCCCGGGTCCTGGGACCCATAAAAGTGGGACCAGGGAAATAAGAGCGGGACTTTAAAAATAAAAGTGAGACCCCAAAATAGAAGTGGGACCCCAGAATTAAAAAAACAACGTGCTTCGTAATATAATAAAAAAGAATGAAACAGAACTCGAATTCGAATGGTATTCGAATTGATCTGTCCCCAGTGGGCAAAACATGTTAAAGTAAGCCGCAAATACGTTAGAATAACTCCGAAGTCGTGTTTCTAGCATCTTTACTACGGACTTTGAACAAGTTTTATATATTTTTTCATGTTCTATTCCTTCTCATACTTATATAATTGCAGTTATACGTTAAAGGTATAGGGTAGAGGAAAATATTTGTTTCAGTAACGCAAACTAAGCATTATCTCTATGTACAAACTAACTTCCGTAAATGCTCTAAATAAGTGTCTCATTCACCTAAGCGCCCTTCTCTAGATAAGCGCCTCCTATTGCCTTTATTTGTTTAATAAACGTCCCTATTTTAATAAGCCCTCCTCCTGGAGCTTATTTGACTTGCATTATTGCTCAAAGAGGGAGTTTATAGATTACTAAGCAAAGTATAAAGCAGTGAGTTTTCTCTGCGCCCCATCAAAAACCACGTAAATTTAATAAGCGCCAGAGCGTTTATTAGAGCAAAAGTTTGGGGCATTTTATCCCATTCAAAATTAATTCTTCAAGTGGCTATATATTTAAGTGTGCAAAATCCACTCCACAACTATAATCGTATTTCCCTGTCGTCACGCTCTAAATGTGTTGTGTTTTTCTGACAACGGTAATGGAATAAAATGATTTACAAAGGTAAACGATTTGTTTTTATAAATAAGTTCTTGCCTTTTCGAAACACAAAAGAGCGGCAATTTTAATTTTAACCTTTCATTCCCAGGAAAAAAATTTTTTGCGGGAAACGTCCTTGTAAATTCCCATAAATCAACATCATTTATTGAAAAAACCATAGGCATAGATATACTTATTTTTGGAACCGCTACAGAGAGGTTTGACTGTAGTGGATACATAGTCAATATTTGTGCCATAAATTTGGATTTTCACCAATTCCCGTTTCGTCTTACAATTTTTTATTAGCCCGATTACAGTTTTTTTGTCTAGTAAATACGGCATAAAACAAAATCTTGAAATAATTTATTGACTATTTTTACTTTTATTCCAAGGGCGTTAAACGATCATATACGGCTCTGTTACCGCTCTGCCGCCATTATGGAACATTTGTCGGATTTATTTCCACCCTGTATTGTGGTTCCAAATAAATTTTAGGTATTGATGTGTAAATAACCTTTTTCTAGAGCAATTTAATTAAGGAAACTAGCTTATGAGCTGATGGAACCTTGGTGGAAGGTTGCAATCTTTGTAATATGAAAAAGCGTACGAAGAGTGTTCCAAATAACAACAACTAAGCACTGCGGAGGAAAAGTTTTAGCGCATCTTCATGCTACACTCCTCCACAGTAATTATGTGTTTTTAGTTCGAATACCGATGAAGACGAGAAGTTTTGAGAAAGAAATGTACAATTTATTCCGTACCTACAAATTAATAAATAATTCTTACAATTAAAACGTATAAAAATATGAAGAAAATATTAGTAGTGTGCCCTCTGGCGAATTCGTTTGTGCGAATTTTAAATGAAGCCATTACATTGGTTGAAAGCTACGTCACCTGACACTGGTAACAACTTGAAAATGTAAATTAAAGATCTCCTTTTTATTTCCAGACAGAATAAACAAGATGATAATAGTATTAGCTAGATTCACTGCTCTTTTATCCTACATAGATTATTTAAAGCAAGAATTTTCACAATAACCCGATGAGGATATCAAAGTATTGTTTACAAATACCACGACTAGACCGAATATAGAACGTCCTGATTCTAAGCAGACACATGTTTTTAGGATTAGTGTTGATTTTGATCAACGAATGAATGAACGATAAAATAAATAATCGTGTTGTTGCACAAGAAGTGTGCAAAGTCTATTTGGTTGGCTCATTCAAAGAAACCAACCAATTTAGATACGTTAAACTCGTTAATCTTCCGTTACCATACCTCTTTCTTCAAACTTTCAATTCATCTATGGGAGATGGATTCATATGTGAGTTGCTAGCTTTGATTCTCAATTTGGAATTCTCTCATAAACTTGCATAGCTTCTCAACATCTTCTATTGTGATTGCGTTGTACATAGAAGCACGACATCCACCAACCGATCTATAAATGAAACAAAACGTCCGTGAAGAATGGTCATTTGTCAACCCTATTAGGCTTTTTAGGGCTCTGAGCGGCTGAATATTTTTTTTTTCAACAGAAAGACTATCAATGTAATGTTCACATTACATATTTATTTCAAAATTGAAAAAGGAAGCTTTCCAAAATCAAAATAGAAAATTATTTTTTATACTCTTATCATTTCAAAAAATTGAGGAGAGAGCTTCCCCAAAATACAACAAGTCTGCCAAAAAAGGTTCATGGTCAAAGTCTCATAGAAATTTAAAAGGTCAAAAAATGTCAAGTCTCCACTTCTTCCTTATCATTCAGCATGTTGTTATTTGGGTGAATGTGGTCAAAACTTCATAGAATTCAAATTCTCCATCTTAAAAAAATCATTTTTTCGCCGATACTCGGTCCCCCCGAGTTGACGAAATCGTAACATTGCTTAGAATACCACAACCAAATTTCAGGATGGTACCACGCACGCCCTTTAGGAGCATGGTCTATTAAGATAAGCGGGACAGCACCGCCGCCGACGTGGCAATGTGATAGCAGCCCATCCAAACTTTGTTTGGTCGGCTAATAAAAAGGGAAGGGTGGTCAAAAATTACAGAAAAGGTTGAGTCAAATTTAGATGGATTTTTTAACTACCAAATTTAAACGCTATTCATGACCACTTGCGAGCAGCGAAAATAGTTTAATTTACCCTCAGATATTTTAAATATTAAGATCAAAGTTCTTAAGCTCCCTCGAAAGCCCCCGAGAGTTGTATTTTTATTTTACCTATGTCCATTGAGTCCATCCATTCCTTTGGCTTTTGCTTCTGCTACGAATTTATTCTGAACATTTGTATCACCTTTTGGTCCTCCAACAAGAAAGGGTATATTCACACGAGACTGTGAATCTTTATTTATAACAGCGGTATAAAAACCTTTCGAGTCTTCCATAGTCTTGTAGAGTAGCTTAGCTTTCTCGATATTTAGCTGCTCAAAATGCTTGACGCCTCCACACTTTAACATCCACTTGAAAACGAGGCCAGTTATATAAATACTGGAAAGAAAAAGTAGTTCTTATTCTTTAAACTTGTTTAATGTTTACAATAATTTACGGCTTTAAGCCAATCACAATCATTCTTTTCGTTATTTGATGCTTGACTCTAATGCAATGATTTTCCACAAGTAATTGTGATGACAACGCATCGCCTTATTTTGAACTTGTTATCAAAAAATTAACAACAAAGGTGGAAATTCACCGATTTTCGAAAAAAATGGATTAAGCGGTAGGAAATTAATGGTGAAAACCAAGTGGTGAAAATTAATCCGAAAAGAATTAACACAAATTTTCCATTTTTGCGTTAATTTCCTCTCTCATTAATTTTTGATGAAGTATAAACATCGAAATGATAACTGACTAGTCGAAAACAATGACTCTGATTTTGTGACATTTGTAAACGACTTTATGTAAACAATGCTCCAAAATAAGAACAAATAATCACTGGTGACAAGGTTCAAAAAAATCTCCTTCACAGTAATTATTTGCTCCTATTTTGAGCACTGGTAAGAGTATTTACCTGAAACATGGAGGTGTATTTAGTCTTGATTCTGCTTCAACTTGTTTCTTGAAATTCCAGATAGCTGGGCATCCCTTTTGTTCCCGACCAAGAAAACTGTCTTTGATAATAACCATAGTCAGACCTGCAGGACCCAGTAGTTTTTGTGCTCCAGCAACGATACAGTCAAACTAAAGATAATAAAATACAGTGAAAATGGGGCATTCCATGTAAGCTTTCTGTCAAGTCACATCACTTTTTTAAACTGGTAGGCCCCTAGGAGCACCACAACCAATGCACGAGGAGCGGCCAACCACTCACCTGCTTGTACTTGTCCAGAGACTAAGGGCAATTTTTCTGCCACAGAATGCTCTAAATAATCATTGTGGGAAGGAGATTTTTTTCTACGAAGCCTGAAGCTATGCTCAAATATCCCTCCTCCACAATGGTTATTTACTCTTACTTCGACCACTGGAAATAAACAATATGGTCATGGGTCATCTATACAAGGCGATTGAGTGTCTCTGAAGATGGGTGTATTTTAACAATTTTGCAATGGTTTCTTTTAAACCAATCAATTTTACAAGATCTTTTATTCCGTACCAGTGCTCGAAATATGAGCAAATAATCACTGTGAAGGATTTTTTTTGAGCAGCTTTATGCTACGAAGCCTGAAGCTATGCTTAAATATCACTCCTTCACAGTGATTTTATATCTTATTTTGAACAGTAGTACTATTCTCCATAGAGAATTCGAATAGTTAGGCTTGTTATATTCATCTTGTAAAACCACATGTTTATAAAAAATATCTACACTTTTGGGTGGATCACCACAAGGCGAGAAAGTTTACAAAGCCAGAAATTGACGTCACACAGTGTGTATTTATATTGGCACCAAAGAAATGTCTTCTTTTAGCTTTCACGTGAAATTGACGTCATCGCACAGTGTGTGACATCAATTTTTACCAAAGAAGAATTATTTGTCTAAGAGAAATCAGCCTCCAACATACGAGAATAAAAAGAACCGTCTTACCTTTGTAATGTCAAAATCTTTTGTCATAATATTCGAGGACATGTCGCAAACTAATGGCTTCCCTTTAGTATCAGGTACGAAGTTAAATTCAACACCTAAAATCACAAAAACACATTCTTCCAACTTGTGTTTTGGGCAGTAACGTATATGAAACATTTTAAGTGCTATTCAGTATCACTTAAAATTAATTTGTGTTACCCAGTCGACAAAATCTAGTTCAAAGTCTGCAAAGATGCTAGTCAAAGACATTGTTCTAGCGTCTTATATTCCGCGGCGGTTAATCTTCATCTTCTAAATCAAGCTCGTATTCAGTATTCAGTTCTTCTACCGATTTGTCAATCGGATTTAATTTTGCAGTTGTGCAAATTTAGGATTTAATTTCGCGGACCCCAGGGTCCTTCAATATTTTGTGCAGATTTAATTTTGCAGAAATTATGTGAAAGAATTTGCAATGGATTGGTTTCAGTATCTTCACTATTAATTTTATTATAATATAATATATATTGCAAAGTTTTTTATTGTAATCAACACTATACAGTCGATAGACCATAACTCACAAAAAGCAACACATTTCTAATATTTAGAAAACAGGTATATACTCACCACCAATAGTTTCATTAGAACAATAGTATACATAATCAGCATTTTCAGAGAACTGCCATTGCTCAGTTGGTGGTACACCTAAATATTTATCAGGTTTTGGCACAACCAAATGCACGTTACCATATTTTTTGGCTTCTAGTGCAGCTCTTTCTGACCATGTTCCAGTGACAATATAATCAGCAGTTCCATTTGCTAACATAAAGAATCATATAAGATGCATGAGTCAAGCACAAAACCATCACACATATCTGTAGCTATCCACAGGTAATGCGTAGTAGTTATATTTAAGCGTGTGAGCACAGAATATGAACGTGTGAGCACAGAATTTATACAAAGCCTAATGACCATGCATCTTTTATAATGAATAATATCAATAATAATATTCATGTATAGGTTTTAAACACATTTTTTTATAAGAACACGTCAAATTCTCGTCAGACTCATTGTGCTTATTTTTGCTTCGATTTGAGCCTCAGATGTTCTTAATTATTTTCTTAACTAGAACACTTCAAATAACTTAAGCCTCAATGTTCGAAATGTTGAATTAAGCATTCAAATCTTAAATTTGAATTTACTATTGGGTCAAAGTTCCTTTCGAATCAAAAAGTTGGTGAGTTGACATCAGCGAGTTAGGAAGTTACAGCTTCCATTTTTGTTTTAAAAAAATTGCCATCTCCAAGAACTATATATAATGTAAAAAGCTAAAGCATGGTTCTCACTGTTTTTTCCTGAATGTGACTAATATGGTTGATTCAATCCAAACTTTGACCACTAGACCCAGTTGTTCGAAAGACGATTAGTTTAATCCTCAATTAAATTGTCTTTTCACGACATTTGATTGGTAGAAATTTGTTTTAATCCAGGGTTAATGCTACATTAGCGTTAATCGGCTTTAGAACAATTGGGCCCTGGTCAATATGATATATCGATTTTAAAATAATAGTATTTTGTACATGGAAGTCAGACATGATGTAAGGATGTGATAAATCCTTTACTACTGGAGAATTGGCAAAATGGCACCATAGTATAATGGTCAGCACGTTCCAACTTCATCGGAGCGGCCCGGGTTCAATTCCCGGTAAGGTGCCATGGTTGACTCAGCCTTTCATCCATACGTGGTCAGTAAAATGAGTACCAGCATGCTGGGGTAATTGGGTCAACTTGATCTGGGAATGGAGTGGCACCCTCCCCTACCCTTGTGGTAGAAGCTAATGAAAGAGGAGCCTTCGGGTCGCCTCCGACTGCGGTCGGCCAACTTACTTACTTACTGGAGAAAATAGACAAAAAATCTAGAATGGAAACAGTTATCCATTTGCTAAAACGTGATGGTAGACAGATCATCATTTAATACCGACAATACTGTCTGATGTCTGATACATAATACTGTCTGATGTCTGGTAATAACATTATGAATGGTATATTATTTATAACTTATTTGAAGGTCTGAATGTTCTGTGAGGATAAATTGCCAATGAATTAAAACAATGAAGTAGTTACCTGATAATAGGTTAAGTGGTACTGCAGCAAACATGCCAGTACAACCACCTTGTAAAAACAGGATCTTATATTCATCAGGAATGCTCCTAAAAGCATGGAAAGCGAATTTTTTTTAAATTTCCGGCCCTGAGGGTCGAAGGTGGTCTTTCAAACACACTAATGTGAAAAGTCACCAATTAGCGGATCAGAAGTTATACATAGATTTTGGGGTACAAGTAATTTACGGGTAGAAATAAGTGGATTTACATAAAGAAGGGTGTTATAAACATTTTTACTACAACATGTATTTTGTTTCTAAAAATGTTCAGTTAAAATAAGAGCAAATAGTCATTGCAATGGAGGGGTTTTGAGCATAGCTTCAGGCTCTCCTCTGTAGTGATTATTTACTCTTATTTCGACCACCAGACACAGTGTTTGAAAGAAAAGAAAATAATCACTGTGGAGTGATTTTCAAGCCTTGCTTCAGGCAGAAGAATCTATATTACATTCCTTTCAACAGAACAACCCATTTTTTTTATTTAATTCGGGTTATAAGAGATCTTCTCAATTGTGTAACAAGAAATATTGTAGAAATACTCCTATTCCTGTTGAATTTGTATATCAAAATTTAAAATAATATTAATTGATTTAAGACCCCCAAATGGACGGGCATTCAAATAAGAGAAGAGACTGGCCATGTATAGGAAATATGGTATTATTGGTAACAAAATACTAGTGAATATAAAATATTACTAACATCAGCTTCCGAAGATCTTTTTCAGCTTCATCACATATGTTCACGAATTCTTTTGATCGATGACTCATTTCTAAAAGATTTCACAATATAGATGATTTGGGTGAATATTTCAACAAACAATATATGCTTTCTAGTTCCAAAAAAAAGTGTACATAAAATGACATAATAAATTTCAAAACTGCATATGGAAAACCGTTATAGATATATGTGCAAAGAGTTTTTTTACTTGGTTGCCCTAAGTCTTACAGAACTGTTTTTTTTTTTAGTAAACACCATCGGTTTTGCAAATTTTATTTGATCCACAAAAATAATCTAAAAGTTCTTCTGCAAAAAATTAGAATGAAGAAAAACAATAAGAAAAACACAGTCTGCAATTGGACATCAAAATAATCAACAGTAAGTAATTTAATTTAACCTATCAGGTGCAAGATGGGTGCATACTGGTATATAACTGTTGAAAAGGCTCATCTCGGATTATTTCTATATAGAGAAGCAAACCAAATCTGATAAAGCTGTAATTGCTAATGTAAATATGCTTTTATATTGAGATCAATTAATTAAACTCCAATCTCAAGCTCATTTTGTGCATTATTTATTCTCTATGTTTTCTAGACAAAAATTGTTTGGTATTGATAAAAATTGTTAATTTATTAATTTACGCTAAAATATTAATAATTGTTGAATAAAAAATTGTTTGTAATTATTTAATATGTTATTTTATCGGTTTTCATGTCTATATTGATTCAGTGTTCAAAATAGGAGCAAATAATCACTGTGGGGAAGTGATTTTTGGACATTACTCAAAAGCAGAGGAGGCCACAATGACTTGCTCTTATTTTGAGCACTGTCATTCTTTATAATGATCCAATTGAAAGTGAAATTGCATTTGTTGTCTGTGGTCAGTAGTAAAGTGTGCATAACCATATTGTTCATTGTTATGTGAACCTCCTCCACACGCAGTGGTTATAAATGGTCTTTTCATAAATTGTGTGAATAACAGACATTTTATAATCATTATATATATTGTGGTTTTAATGATTAATGAAGTGAATATTATTTTACATCAGCAAAAAATACATCATTAAAAAACTTTAAATTAAAAATAATTTGAACACATTTTCATTACAAGATAATTTACATAATCCTGCCAATATAGATAGAGAAATAGAAATAGATTTAGATATAGAGATACATAGCTAAAAGTAATATCTTTCTTAAATAGTACAATACTATTATTAAAAATACATTTTTGAGATACTACTAGACTGATTACTTATATCCTCGTTTTACATAGAAAATAAATATGTACAAAATCACTGAGAAACAAACATTCCAGCAAGTGTGATACAGTAAAACCACAACACAGTGAGTTCATATGTTAGGCTTTATTTCATTATTCATGAACTAAATTTTTTAAAAATCAATTACAATACGACAATAGGTTATCTTTATCTTAACATATGAGATAACTAAGCATAAATGCTTCAAAATCACTCCCCCCACATTGATTATTTGCTCTTATTTCAAACATTGGTACATTATATTTCCCTAATCGCTTCTTTGCATTGACAATTCACAGCATTTAAAAATAATCTCAGTAAAATTAATTGATGAGCTTCTCTCAAACTCAAACCTGAAAATAACTGTTGGAAATCACAACAGGTGTTCAGACTTGCAGTGAAATGCTGCCCTAGCAAGCCTCAATATAACAGACATCACCTGTGGGGAGTGTTTTTTGAGTACAGTTACATTGAGAACATTTTTGAAGTTTCTGTTGAATTTCTATTGAAGTAACCGGTATATATGTTGAATCAAGGGACCAGTTATGGACTCAAAGTATGGTGAAATACATATTCTTCATTCATGAAAAAGCCAAAACTAAACTACTGTAGAGATGGTGGAACAAGAATTGGTCGCAAAAATAGAACGTCATTATTATATTAGCATTGTTCAAAGTCTACAGTAAAAAAGCTAAAACAACATTTTCAATGTTTCAATTATTTTTTGTGATAATCATCAGGAAATTGTTGATGATGTCAGCATAAAAATTGTTTACAATTACTCTAGGCAAACTATTTTTTCACTTAGAAATACTTTTAGTGCCTGTACTTAGCAACATCCTTTTCAAAAAAAGTTATATACTCAGGTTAATAAGGGTGGCAACACCACTCACCCATAACACCATATCCAATCCCTTTATAGTTCAACATTTCTTTTGATGCTTGCTGGAGAACCTGCAATAAAACAATAGTCTCTGCTAAAAAATAAGTCAAATAAGGCAGCATACATAGTACTGTATGGCAAAGAATGTCAATGATCGTTTGGTATTACAGAAATTTATCAGTTCTCATGTGAGGATTACAGTGCTAATCTAAGCGCTGGCTATAAGAGACACAGATACTTCTGGTATCACATAGAAATTATGCATTAGTTGTAACTTAGTGAGGTTTGAACTCACACCACACTCCGATCCTGATGGCTGCATAACCGGCGCCCTAACCTAATGTGCTATACCCAGTACAATAAGTTAGGGGAATGTGAGTTCGTTGGTATGAAAAACAATAAATATTGCAGCAAGATCATTGCTTGCTTTGACTTGAGAAAGTATTTGCCAGTGAGAGAAAGTCCAATTATTTTCTAATTCGCTATGACCTCATCACCATGGGTGAAAGCATTTTGCTGGTGAAAAGAGTGCGTAAGGGAACATGGTTGAACATTTTTAGAGTTAAAAGGACGATTTGGAATTAAAGTTTGTTGCCCTTCTGTAAGCTAAAAATCTTTATATTCAACCTTTTCTCCTGCTCGCTCTAACTTTAGGCAGTAGTGACTAAAAGCAGTAGTACTTACGAATTGGAGGTTCCCGGTTTAATCTCAAGATCAGCCACGTCCCTGGAAGCACTGTCGTCTACCTGTCTGCCTGTAAGGTGGTTCCGGCCATGTTTTAGGGTAAAGATAGATAGATTGAGGGTTGTATTACCTATCAGGAGAAATCTGGATGGCACAAAAAGTACCCCTTCTCCTAGTAGTGGCATCAGCCTTGATAGAGTGGAAACTACCACCTCACCTTCATATTTCGTAGTGTTTTATGCTAACGCATCACGTCAAATCAAAATCAAATTGGTTAATTACCTTGACAGAAGTCTAACAGAATAAAACTATGTGAGAGTTTTAGCTATCCTACAGATATACCTTCTTTCATTCTCTTGATAATAAATACAGTACTGTAGGCAAAAAAACAGACTCAATCTCAATAAGTCTTAGTATATTTTTATTTTGCAAACAAGTTACAGTGTGTATTATGCATAAATTTAGTAAATTATTTAATGTGTGAAGAGGCTACCATCGTGTTAAATTCATGCAGTGAAACCTTAACATGTATATACCAGTAACTAACAAATAAATAGCAATCTTTCTTTCTCAATTTATAACATTTCTGGCAAAAATTAAGTAGAGGACTTTTAGCGAATAACGCGAGTACTCTCTAAAATTAGAGCTTTTAGCGAGGATGATAAAATAGTACCATTTTGAATTAAAGTTTATCCTCGCTGATTAATTCTTTACAAAAATGCATGTTTTATGACTTCTTGTGTTTACATCCATGTGTGAGGGATACTGCTCTAAAGTACATTTTCATTTACATTTTTTTTGGTGAGGATATTCAGACAAGAACTGACCTCTTCCTTAATGTAAAGTTCATCGCTAAATGTTGAACTTCAAAGCAAACTAAGGAAACCCATGTCCCCATCATGGCGACATCCATATGAGCAACAGTTCTCTGGTCAAACAAATTCTAGTTTCTGTTTAAAATACAAAACTTTTGTGAATTCATTTTACATTCCAGGGGTTAAAGTAAGTTTTCCAGGGGGTTAAAAACATTCAGATTTTCTAGGTAGCAGGGGTAATTTCCTTAAATTTCTAGAGGGGTATGTACATATTTCAACAATTTTTTTAACAATGCGTGATTGTCTATCCTAAATCCTTTTAGTTTAGAATGGACAGATTTGACTGAGTTTCTCACATGGTTTGTTTATCTTTAACCCACTAGGTTGTGTTGTTTTGTGCGTCCCCATCCATCACCCATGTCCTGTTTTGTATTCGTCCAAGGATATGGCAATACCCTTTACCTTATAGCAGGTATGGTTTCCCTTAGTCAATTACATTTTTCTTTTCAGTATATTGTGTAACTGCTATTAATAAATAAAATATCTTATCTTAGTCTCATGCAACTACACTTAAGTTTTAACAGTTTTGATGATATTGTAGATGCTGGATGTGTTCGACTACTAGAGAGGGGAGTCAGTGGACAATAATATTGTATTGACATAGCTGAAGTTTCGCAATATCAACTACTTACATTGTTACAGTAGCAATGCGCCACAAGCCCAAAACGTGCATTATTGGGTTCAGCGTACTATGTAATAATTCCATAGACCTGAAAATCATTGTCATACATTCGCCTCGAAGAAATATTCTCGCTGTATATGTTCTGTGTCTGATACATACACTTCCACCATCTTTTACCATTTACAATGTTTATACTTTCCGCACGTATTTTTGTTGTTTTTACTGTATTATTTTTTAGCCGCACTGCCAACAAATATGGTCGTCGGTTTTCCTAATAAGGTTTCTACAGAAAATGTGTTTTTCAAAATGGTTTGTTTACAAAAATAACTAACCTCAACAGGCAAAGCACTTGGACCAGGAAAGAAGTTGATAACTCGATCTTCTGAAGACATGATTATTCAAAATGCAGAGGAAATACTAAGCTCCACTCACAAAGCGAATGTCGAAAAAGGCTTATTCCAGGGAAACCAAAGAATTTTTAAATCAGCAGTAACTCCGTAAACCCAGGGTCGATAAATGGGATTGCAACACCTTTCTTCCCACGTGAATAAACTTTCACACTCTTCTCCATACGTGCTCATGATTTATTCACGTGACGGTGTGAATGGGCCCATCCAAATGTCACAAAAATGGCGGCAGTTCGGGTTTTGAAAAAATAATTCGCACAAGCACCACGGTCACGTTCCTATTTCTAAAAGGGAACAAACTCTGGGAACAAAGTTGAACCATTTTGCCAAGCTCGTCCCCAGCCCCTTTTGACTTTGTTGCAGCCTTTACCCATGGAGTTTCTCATGTCGCCCGAAATGAAATTTGCCCGAAATAAGATCTCAAAAACGTGTTAATTATTTTAATGAATTTAACGCCCATGATTGCTTAGCGCATGTTACGTGCGAACTTAAGCATGCGCATTAACACTTGAGCAAAGATGTTCATTTAGGGTGATTTCTGTTTACACATAGTGTAGTGTAGTGACTATGGTTTACATGATAAATCGACCTCCGAAATAAAATTTTGACCGAAATGAAATTGTTCCCGAAATGAATTTCATTTCGTCCAACCTCGATCCCAGCGCTTCTTCTCTTTTCATCTGAAGACGAGACGAGAAAGAAAGAAAGCCCTGGCAAGCATTAGGTAATGTGATCAAAAATTACTCAAATAGTGAGTAATTAGCTATGCAATAAAATAATAATTATGCACGAATTATCTTAATT
>JAULBZ010003474.1:0-16362 GCA_032360805.1 Neoturris breviconis
AACTTGTTCAAAGTCAGCAGTAAAGACACTAGGACAACCTTAGATGACATTGTTCTAGCATCTTTACTGCTAACTTTGAACAAGTTTTTGCCCACTAGATATAGGTTGAAAATAGATGGTGGTGTGTAGAATTTTGGATAATTGACAATTTGTTCTACACCAATAAAAAGCATTTCCAGGATGCAGCAGCTGTGTTTTATTTCCATTGCAATTCATGTTTTGTCAGATCTATTTTACATTGATTGAAAAACATGGCAATGAATCTTGTCACTGAAAGTGATGAAACTTCCCAAAGTTCACCTTTACTCGTTGCATTTGCTTTCCCACCTACTATCGTCATATTATAGTTTAAAAATATATCTCAGTTCTATTTATCCTTTAAACTTTCAACGTTTAAAATTTTTGTTGTTTCTTTGATCCTTTAAAATGATGGAGATTATGAAATAAGGCGACAGATTTGAGGTGATGAATATCAAAACTTTTGTATTTATCGCCCCAACTTATCGCCGTAATTTTAAGGCAATGACTTTCAAGGACGATCAAAAATGGTTTTTGGCGATTAAGTAGACGAAGACGAAAAATTTGTTTGATAAGATTTTGAACAAAATGTCCCTCAAACAATTAACTTTTTAGGTGCTGTATACTTATACTTATTATCTAGTTTACAGGAATTCAATTAAAACACAGCAATACATATTGTCATCAATGATAGAGAGAAGGTTGCTCTATAAATGTGCGGTGTTGTTTCAACGAACTTACTATTTTTTTTGCTTTACAAAGAAACCAATCAATTGCATCATCATTGACTCTGGATCAAACTTCTTTGAATTTTATTTTGCCTTTTTCTCTAGGTTGCAGTATAGTATCCTCTACAATCTGGTTCAAAACTTCTTTGAATTTTGATTTTGCTTTTATTGCTAGGTTGCAGTATTGATCAATTAAAATATGTGGGAGCTGAATCGGTGAAAATAGATGCAAACTTATCAATACATCCACATTTAAACAAAACATTGGTACAATCACGCTTATCAAAAATAGAAAGTGGAACAAAGATAGATTGGGCTACTGCAGAAGCTTTAGCAGTTGGTACTCTATTACTTAATGGTAAGGTAACATTCTTTTGGGAAGTCATAAAAAATCTATATATCCTAACTGTCTTCTAGAATAGCAAAGTTTATTAGACATCATTTTCTGCCATTTTGCGTTAAGCAGTGTTTACACGCTACGATTAATCGGATCGATTCAATACTTTACTGATTATGGTCTAGACGTCGTGTGTACGACACTGCAAAAATATGTTAACCGTTTACAGATTTTTCAAAATCATGGCCGATTTTCCATAATGGCAGTTAGTAGAGTACCGAATCGTGACTAAAAATTGTAGCGTGTAAACACCGCTTTATTTTGAAGTTTATTATTATGTGTAGGCCATCATGTTAGAATTTGTGGTCAAGATGTTGGCCGTGGTACATTTAGTCAACGTCATGCAATGTTAGTTGATCAAGTTACTGAAGAAATATATGTTCCTATGAATCACATGAAAGATGATCAGAAAGCTTATTTAGAGGTAATATCTTAAAAGCTCTAATGCCAGTACCGAAACTGATACTAACTTAAAGTTCTTGAAATTGATTTAAAAATACTTGTTGTTACCGCTTTTTTACAGATATGGTTTTGATACTGTCTAGTACTGGATTGTAGTGCGGTCTATGGTGCACATGTACTTCTGCATTATTTTTTTTGCAATGGTGCTATTTGTGAATTGTTCGATACTTCAACTGGAAATGATTCCAATTGGTAGATACTGTGTGATTACCAAAAGTTCAAAGTAACTTAATTGATAATTAGTATTCTAAACACCTTTCCTAGAGAGAGTTGCTTGAGAAACATTCAAAAGTATGTATTTTTAGGTTGTGAACAGTTTGTTATCTGAAGAAGCAGTGTTAGCATTTGAATATGGAATGAGTATTGAAAATCCAAATCATTTATGTATTTGGGAAGCACAGTTTGGTGATTTCTTTAATGGTGCACAAATTATCATTGATACATTCATATCTAGTGGTGAATGTAAGTATACTTTTATAAACTCTCAATTGATTGGTTTGTTTGATCTGAAGAACCAATCAAGTAAACTTGTTAACACGAAATACTTTTAGTGGTCATCTCCTAATTAGTATTTTGCAGAAGAGGGTATTGAGTCAACAAACTTGCAATTGATTGGTTGCTTGTACCGAAGATGCCAATCAATTTTGTTGATAGCACACCATTTAACACAGCTAATATACATACATCAAGTCTCAAAATAACTGTTGGACATCACCTGTGGAGGAGTGTTTTTTTTTTTTAGAAAACACAGCGTTGCATGCAGGTGATGTCCGACAGTTATATTAAGGCATAATATATGATCCTCTTGAGGTGATGTCTGACAGTCATATGTGATCTTTATTTACACGAGTCTTACTTTTCCTTAGTAAAATGGTTGTTGCAAAGTGGTCTAGTGATGTTATTACCTCATGGAATGGATGGTGCAGGTCCCGATCATTCAAGTTGTAAAATAGAAAGATTTCTGCAGGTATAATATTGAGTATTAGAGCAGAAAGTATGCACACGTTAGATTATGTTATTAGAAATTTTGGATGATCAACCAGTGATTGTTTAAGCGTAACCTTTACATGGACCCCTAAATGAATTTCACCCTAAACAATCTTGCATTTGCAAATGCAAGGTCGTTTAGGGCTACCTAAGAGTAACTAATCGCTGTGAATAAGGGATTTTGAGATTCAACTCAGTGGGCAAAAACTTGTTCAAAATCTGCGGTAAAGACGCTAGAACAACGTTGCCCACTGAGAAGCTGTTGTAGTCTGAAGCCATGCTTAAAATTGCTCGTCCACTTTTCTCTTATTCCAATCGCCGTATTAACCCTACAAAGTAACGTATTATATCAATGAACATTTAATCATTTGGTTTTGAAGAAATCATTCAATACCATGTTATTATTCAATGCTCAATTTCTTTATTTTGATTCTTACTATAATGTGGAACTGTGTCATCGTTTGCAGTGGTAAAAATAATGGGGAATATTCACTGTAAAGGAGTGATTTTTGAGTATAACTTCTGCATTTATGCTCCAAATTCCCTCTTGCACAGTAAGTATCACTCTTATTTCGATCATTTTGGTTTTATAGTAAGTAAGTATATTACTCTTCTTTTCACTAGCAATCAGATAGTAGTGAAGATTCAGTAGATGGTGATGATGTTAATATGCAAATTGTAAATCCAACTACACCTGCACAATATTTTCATCTGCTAAGAAGACAAGTAAGTCATTATTATTTTTATTTTACCTTTCTGGCGAACATGAAGTAAAATTACAGACCGAGCAACTGAATGAATGGTCCGTTATGGTCTGAGTTACCAAACGGGCAGTCCGTTATAAAGAGTATTTTAACGTTGTTGTATATGCATGGTATAAATAGTTATGGTTGATTGCAATCGTCAGAATAAGAGCAAACAATCACTGTGAAGGAGTGATTTATGAGCATGGCTTCAGGCTGCAAAGCCTGAAACTATACTAAAAAATTCCATCACAGTGGTTATTTACTCTTATTTCGACCACTGTATTGATATTACTGTTCAGTGTTCGAAATAAAAACAAATAATCACTGTGAAGGATTGATTTTTGATTATTGCTTCAGGCTTTGAAGCTAGGCTCAAAAATCTCTCCTTTACAGTGATTATTTGTTCTGAATTCGGGCACTGTCATTTTAATGACTAAAACTAACAGGAAAATGTGTCTCAAGGTGTTAATCTTGCTATTTATGGTCAATACATAGACGTTCTTTATTTAGCAACTTCGTAATTATCGCAAACCATTGATTATTGCTTCACCAAAGCTTATACTTCGAATGTCTGTAAGTGTCTTATTTTTGTATTCATACACATTTTTTATATAAGAAATCAAACACAGATTGCAAGATCATTGATTCAGCACTCTTCCCCTGGTAACGAATTTTGGAGATGGCTCCTTAGTAGTAAAAATTTCTTATTTTTTTCAAAAAGTTTGTACCAAAAGTTTTTTACGAAGTTTCTTATTTGATTACACTCTTATATAAGAACAGCTGGGAGGGAAAAATGACATCACATTAAACGGCTTTGCTGTGCATTGGTACTTAAAAAAATATATTTGTCATAAATTCTGCGAAATTTCCCATTAATGATAACCCCTAAATTATCTTTCTTTATGATTTAGGCGGCTACTTCATCTCTGTCAGAAATGAGTAATGGTACTTACTTTAAGCCTGTACTTGGTGATCCAACTAATTTGAGCAAAGTGGAAAAAGTTGTATTTTGTTCAGGAAAGCATTATTATGAATTAGATAAACAAAGAGTCAAGCTAAAGAAAGAAAATATTGCAATCATCAGACTTGAGGTAAGTGCATTCATTCATTCATTCATTCATTCATTTGATCTTCAAATAAATGCTGTACTAAGTACTGTTAGATTGAATGTTATTTAATTGATATAAAACTGACCAATAAAACTGTGAAGAGGTTTGCAATTGATTGAGTCCTTCTTTAATACTCGTTGTCAGTGTTTTCTTACTTTGGTAGAAACCATATTTGAATTTATATATTTCTCTATGTTCTTTGTTTACTACTCATCCGTAGCTCCTTGATAGCATGTTGAGGAGTGTTTTTGAGTATTATATTCAGCTTTGCAGCTGAAAACCGTACTAAAAAGCACTCCTTCACAGGTGATGTCTGACGGTTATTTTTAGGTTTCATACTCTATAGAAACTACCTGTCAAATTGTTTACAATTCCTATAGTCATAAAAGTAAATGTAACCTCTTTAAATTATTATGAGTCAACAGCAGTCTTAAAATCGCTTGGATTGTTCAATTTGAATTTCTTTTGACATCTTTTTAGTCCCTCGTTCCGTTCCCTGCTGAAGAAATAAAAGAAGAGTTATCAAAATATACAGATGCTAAAGGTAAATTCACTTTAGGAGCCATCTCAATATAATGTCAATATAATGTGAGAAAAATTAATCTACAATGAAGAGTGTTAAGTTGATGAGCTTGCAATTGATTGGTTTCTTCGGGACAAAGAAACCAATTTCAAAATCATTGATTCAGCACACTTCCCATGGGAACGAATTTTGGAGATTTTCCCTAACCATGGTCAAAATAAGAGCAAGAATTTACTGTAGATGAGGTATTTTTTAGGGACCTTCTCCAAAATTCGTTTCGTTTCTTCGTACCGAATAAACCAATCAATTGTAAGCTCGTCGACTTAACACTCGTCATCTTAGATTAATTTTTCTTAAATTTATTGATTTTGACTTCTTTAAAGCTGTTAAAATATCTTCTTTTCGAGACGGATTTTGGAGATGGTTCCTTAGCATAGAAAGACAGATTTGAAGCAGCCCTGAGATAGAGATTACTTTATATCACTTAATTTTATTGATTTTTATTTACTAATTCGTTTCAGAATTTCTATGGTGTCAAGAAGAACAAAGAAATCAAGGGGCATGGTCTTTTATTTATCCAAGATTTCGAAATCTGCTTAATATTGATGTAAGTATGATTGTTAAAAATGCTCAGTGGACGACCTTGTACTCTGCCTAAATATTCAACTGTTTGAAAACTGGATGTTATGCCAACAGGAGTTATAATTTTCCTGAACATCTAGTCCCGAGAAGAGAACTGCATGCAGTGATTTGATTTTACAATTATTAGCCAAACAAAGTTTGGATGTGCTATTGCTATTACTTTGCAGCATCGGTGGCGTATAACATTATCCTGGAGAGCTATCATCTTGAAATTCTAGACAACATTTTTAGTAGAACTCACAACAATAAAAAATTGATTACATCCAATCAGTATCAGGCAAAAAGAGTATGAAATGCGTTTTTGGTTCAATGGGCCAAAAAGGTGCATTGTTATCTTGAAATTTGGTATCAGCATTTTAGGCATTTTAGACTGCTGGCCAAAGTTCTTCTAATTTCGTGTGGACCACATTTACGTAAACCATAAGAAAAACCTTTATAAAATTTTTAAAAATTGAAGTTCATTATTTTGTATCTGGGAAGCTTCCTTCTTCAAATTTTAAAGAAAAAATGTAATGTTAATATTAATTATTCTCTTAAGGGTCGTAAAGAGTCATAACTTCTATAGACCTGCTCAGAGTAGAACTTAATGCAATGCAATAACTTTCTTTTATTACATGTTATAACTTGTGTCAGCATTTGAAATATATGGTTTTCTCAAACACGAAAAGCATGTAGTGTAAATAACCACTGTGGAGGAGCGATTTTTGAGCATTGCTTCAGTGGGCCTTCGGTTTGGCGGGCTACTTTCAATAACGTACCTTTTATTTTCTCTTTCAAGCTAACTTACAAAGGTCGTGGTGTTCTTGGAGCATCTGCGATAGGCGTTGGAAAGTGGCACACTAGTGAAAATGAACAGCTTATCAAAGATGTGTTTGGTAATTAAATTTTATAAACATGTGTTTTGCAGTATTTATAGTAATAGTTTTATTTATGGTTCTATTTTCTATACTAGACATATGTTATACACATCACCACTAAATCCTATCCATACCTTACTCTGGCATCTCTCAACGTTTGTAACATATAACTCGATGTTACTCCATGTTAAGGTTGATTGCCAATATTAATTTTCCACGCGAAAGCCAAAAAAAGACATTTCATTGGTTGAAATTCACAACACGTGTTGTGTGATGTTCATTTCTACCAATGGAATGTCTTTTGCCTTTCGCACAAATTTACCGCCTAATGGAAATCAAACTTTACTCGAATTATGAAATCCCAGTCGGCCAAAACCTGTTCAATGTTAGCAAAATAATATTAGAACAACGTTATTTTGCTGACTTTGAACAGGTTTTTGCCGGCTGAGACGTGTATGTAATGCCAGATAGGAACTGGTGGGAAAGTTTATTTCCTTGGATTTTAAGGTGTATTTTCATTTGCGAATTATTCACCTCAATATATTCCTACATACAGATTAGTTGGATCTTTCAATATTTTTGCCGATATTTTGAACAATTGGCTTTTTTTAATTTTGATATAAATAGATATAACGCTTCTAGTTCTTGACGAAATCAATAATTTTTCACCCGCCAAATGAAGTTTGGATGGGCTATTGCTACCTTATTGAAATTTGGTACCAGCATTCGAGACGGTATTTCAGAAGTACTCGCAACGTTTTAAAAAAATTTCTTATGAAAACCAGTATTAAACAATAAAAGAGTTTGAGTTGCATTTTTGGTTCAATTGGCCGGCATCGTACTGTCCTGAAATTTGGTACCGCTGACCAAATGTTTTTCGATTTTGTCGACTCAAGACCAAGTTTTGGCAAAATACGGATTTTTTTCAAAAGTGGTGTCTTAGGATTTACATGAGGATTTGACCATGTTCAATCTTAACTGTTGTAGCAACCATAAGAGGGGGATTTTTGTATGGCCATGCCACCCCAGTAGGCAAAAACTTGTTCAAAGTTCGTAGCTAGAACAACGTTTAGCACCAATAGCTCTTGGAACAAATTTGAATTTTGACACAGTTGGTCTTGTCTTACTAATCAAAATTTTTCCCTATTTTGAAATTCCCAAATCTTGCGCGAATTTCACTTTGTCGCAATTATTTATGAGCTGTAAATGCAGTTTAAAAACGTATTTTAAATATATGTTTTCAGTTGAGTATTTGAAAAATTTTATAAAACCTGAAATCAGTCCATAATAATAATATAACTACCAGATATCGCCTGTGGAGGAGAGTTTTTGAGTTTAATTTTCTTCGAAGTTGATAAAAACACTCCTCCACAACGTTGTTCTAGCGTCTTTACTCCCGACTTTGAACAAAGTTTTTGCCCACTGGATTATTTTGTATATAGGAGACTGTCTTCATTTATATATATAACACAGTGTGAAAGATAACTGAACACGGACCCTTATAGCGTTGTATGCGAACTTTGTAATACCGTTCATATATGCGAGTCCGTATTCTGTTGATTCAGTTGTCTCTCATACTGTGTCAAAAAATATTAATTTAGATAAATTCAGTTAGAACAAATCTACACAGAAGGGTGTTAGTTAACATTCTTGCGATTGACTAATCAACTGCAAGATCGTTGACTCAGTGCTCTTCTTTGCAGATATGATTTTGGAGAAGGTTTCTGTTCTCACTTTTTTAATGGTTACATTGTATACTGCTGTGGTTGGAGTGATTTTTGAGTATAACTTCAGGCTACAAAGTTTGAAGGTATGCGCAAACATCCCTCCTCCACGGTGATTTTTGAAAGTTGGAGGAACTGGGATAAATTATTGAAATAAATTATTGTACTCGAAATAAGAGCAAATAATCACTGTGGAGGAGGTAATTTTTAGCATAGCTTCAGACTACAAAAGCTGAATCCATGCTCGAAAATTCCTTCTCCACAGTGATTATTTACTCTTATATTGACCATTGTACTGGGTAAACTGAGTAACTTATTGAAATAAATTTTTGTGCTCGAAATAAGAGCAAATAATCACTGTGGAGGAGGTGATTTTTAGCATAGCTTTAGACTACAATATCTAAATCCATGCTCGAAAATTCCTCCTCCACAGTGATTATTTACTCTTATATTGACCATTGTACTGGGTAAACTGAGTAAATTATTGAAGTAAATTTTTGTGCTCTAAATAAGAGCAAATAATCGCTGTGGAGGAGGTAATTTTTAGCATAGCTTCAGACTACAAAATCTGAATCCATGCTCGAAAATTCTTTCTTCACCAGTGAATTATTCTGGGTAAACTGAGTAAATCATTGAAATAAATCATTTAAAACGATTTTGAATTGTATTATGTGCTTCACCGTCTCTATGAAAATGATAAATATTGTATGTTCTTCATTAGAAGAGTGTTAACTTAACGAGCTGGCAATTGATTGGTTTCTTCTATCAATCAATGGCAAGATCGTTGATTCAGTACACTTCCCCTGGGATCGAATATTACAGATGATTCTTTATCCCTCCGATATTTTCTGTTCTTTGATGTGAAACGGTTTCTTTAATACGAAAAAAATGGAATTTGTTACTACTTGCACTGCGTGAATGCAACCTCGTTCCCAGGGCTTCTTGCCTTTTCGAACACGGAAGAGCCACTCTTATAAGTTTCTATAGATGGGATATCTTCTTTTGGATTTCGCTCGAAATGTTTCGCCTCGTGTAAATCCATCATTTATGTTCCATATAATTCGTGTGCCTAAACAAAAAATGTATTCTCCAAGCCTAAGTATAACTATCGGATATTACATGTGGAAGAGTTTTCTATACTCCTCCACAGGTGATATCTGGCAGTTACCTTATCTGGGGAAAAAGCCGGGGATAAGTGACCCAATTTTCGGCTTAGTGACCATGTTTTTAAGAAACTGCTGGCAAATCCGTCCCAAACTACAAGCACTCACGTAAATTATGAGACGTTTTTGAATTTTAGCAAGCAATATACACCACAAGCAAAACGCAAGTGCTGAAAATGACCACTAGACGTCCCTTGAGGTTTATCTCAAGGGTTTATCCGAGTAGACTTAAGACTTAGGAGCTTAGGATCTTAGGACTTTTTACAAACTCGACAAATTTTGTTGCTTCTAGCAGCCTAGTACCCAGGCTCTATGCACAACTGCGAATTTCCGTGCAGTTCGTCTTGCTAATCGAAATTTAAGTATTTTTGCCTAATATGAAATTCAGAATTTTTGCACAAATTTCACCTTGTCTCAAATATTTACGTGAGGGGTTGTAGAAACCTCGTTCCCAGGGCTTCTTTCCGCTTTTTGAAGAGTCTTTAAAAAGCGGAAAGAAGTCCTGGGAACGAGGTTGCCAAACAAAAACGTAGGGGGAAAATATTTATAAGTACATGTTCATATATCCGGTCAAAATTTTAAATTCAAAATTTTTAAAAAGCTATAATTTTCAGCTAAGGACTTGTACTTATTTGCGGGGGAATTGAGTCTCATTTCTACGAAAAAATCTGGGATTTATAGACAAAACTATGTACTATAAGACTTACATTTCTTTGTGAAAACTCAAGATAATATAACTACATTTATACATTTTATTATTTTTCTATGGAGGTGGGATTTTTTAGATTTTCTTATGAAAACGCAGGGCAGAACTAAGTTTAGAGGAGGCGTTAGTTTTAGATTTTTTTTATAGAAAAACGTGTTTTGGAAATTTTTTAGATTTTCTTGTGAAAACGCGGGATAGAACCAAATTTCGGACATTGTATTATTTTTTATGAAAAAAACAGTAATTTAGAGACATTTTAGATAAATTATCGATTTCTAATGGAGAAATACGTAAAGAAAATACGTTTTTACTTGAAAGAGAAATTTCCTCTTTCGATGAGATTAAAAAACTTTGCATTGAAAATGAAGTGCAAGAGGATAAAATACTTTCCTCTAACATTGATGAGCTAAATGATTAAAACCTATTCATGAAACAAAGGATAGAAAAGTTGGAAGCTGAACTTATATGGCAAACTGAACCAGGCATTTTTCTTGAACTGCATTTTCAAAACGAATGCAAAAATGTTTTAAAAAAATTTGACGAAGAGGAGATAAACCGCCTAAAGGGCATTTTCCATAACCACCGTCCCACTGTAAACCGTACACCGTCCCAAAAAAAAATTTAGATATATTTCAATGATTTACTCAGACCAGATATATCTCATGCACTAGATACAGACTTTAGGGGAAGAAAAAAGGGGAATTGGATTGGAGTTTGATCTTGAAATTTGACAGGGAGGCAAAATGCTTTGCTAGAATTCGAATGCAATGGCCTAAATTTGGTATTGATGACGTCATTATGACGTTAGAGGCCTTTTTAAAAAGCCTACTTCCCGCTGGCGTTACACTTTGAAACTTGGCAGGTAAGTAAAATACTTAGATAGGATGCGAATGCAACGGCCTAAATTTGGCCTATTAGACCTATCTTAGAAAGCCTACTTGCAACGTTGTTTTGAAGTCATTCCAACCGTGCACAGGTAAGAATCCTATGAAAAGAGTACAACAGGTAAACGAATAATATAATAACGGCGATCACGGAGAAGAGTGGGAAATTTGGCATCCTCGTTCTCAGGGCTTCTTTCGTGTTTTGAAAAAGCAAGAAGCCCTGGAAACGAGAGGACAATTTAGATCATCACAAAAAGCGTTGAAATAATTAATATTACGTCTGGTTAAAATGCCTATTCTGGTTACTGCTCTGTCATGTCCTGACAGGCAGAGAAAGCGAGATTGTTAACGCAAAGATGCGTCTAGTTTCATATTTTAAAGAAACAGTAAATCTATCCAAAGAAATCAGCAGAAAATTTTAAAATTCTTAATAGGGACATGCGTTCTTTTGAGTTACCTCATTCCTTCGGTGAAATCAGTTTCATCGACGAAGATATCAGTTTCCTCAAAGAAGTTTTCTTCCTTTTTTCCCAAGAGTTCTAGTTATTTGTCGGAGAAAAAACCCCGTCTACTGGGCATAAAAAAGGTTCGAGTTAATAAATAAAGAATATTCGAGTCATGTGGTATTTATAACATTTACGATTATGCACTTATATTTTGTATTTTTAATAAATGCTAAATGTAATACTTTCTTTAATCAAATAGGTTAAAATATAATTTTTGCCTCCTCAATCCGAATCAGTAACATTGATTGCTATCTACAGAGAAGAGTACTGAGTCAACGATCTTGCCATGTATTGGTTTCTGTGTCTCGAAGAAACGAATCCATTGCAAGTTCGTTAACCTAACGCACTTCTGTAGATTCATTTTTGTTGAATTTTGTCAATTTTACCAAAAAACTTGGTTTTCGAGCAAATGTTTGAGGTAGTCCCATGCAAATGGGTGCTATTATGCAGGTGTTTAAATTACACGATTATAAAATATGGCGGTTTTAGCGATTATTGCAAAATTTTCCACAAAATATCAACGGAAAAATTATTTCTTCATTGACTGGCGAGATATTTGTTAAACTTAAATTTCTCCAACGTCGTTCCCAGGGCTTCTTCTCTCTTGACATTACGTCAAGAGAGAAGAAGCCCTGGGAACGAGGTTGAAATTTTTCGTCAATTATTTCCATTTTGTTCGTTTCATTCTGCAATGATTGAAACCAAAACAAAGTCTTTCAAAATTAAATTTTTGCCCATGTATCACTAAATTCCAAGAACTTCAAGTGATTAATGTGATTAATGCCTAATAAGGCAGTAGGGAAGGCAAAGTAACACAAATTTGTCTATTTCCACAAATATTGCTGCTAATAGGAGCGATTAGTTTTAAAATAGAAGAGACATGCTGAAGAATGACATGTACCTGTAGATAAGTATCGGAGTGTATTATTTGTGTAGTTACGGGCCAACCTCGTTCCCAGGGCTTCTTGCCTTTTCGAAACAAGGAAGAGCTCTTCCGTGTTTCGAAAAGGCAAGAAGCCCTGGGAACGAGGTTGGTTACGGACTTGTACACTCCTCCACAAAAGCACATCTAGAGAAGAAAATAACGCAATTTTTAAGTGCAATAAATTATGTATTATTTAAAAAATCCTAAAAGATGGTTACATCATCTTCCAACTCTGCCTAATGACTGGTCAGTTTTTGGGTCAGCACATATATTCTGCACTGAGACGATAGCTTGATTAATTCGTGTCTGTAGCTTTCTTAAGTTGTGTATTTGTAGTAGACGAATAATTTTTGCTGCTTCGTTCACTGCTGGATCTAAAGAGAGTTAAAACATCAATAAGAGCGGCTTTTCAAGAGGCAAAAAATTTGCGGCTAAAGCCAAAAGAAGGCATTTCATTGGTAGAAGAAATTGACGTCACACCATGCTACCTCGTAAAAATCAACCTTAGCAGTAACTCAGTGGTCGAAATAAGAGTAAACAATCACTGCGGAGGAGTATTGTAAATTTAAAGTGACTTAAACCCAGGACCAGATTAGGTTACAAATCGCTGAAATCTGCATACATATATGAGGAGTAAAGAATAAGTTCGTGTAAATTCGTATTGTTGACGCCGAGTGATGTTTGGATATTTAACGCAGAAGTAGAAAATTCGTACATACGCCCCCAATGGGTTGGTGCCAATCTCCCTGCTCCGGATTTACCGGTTGGATAAAATTTGTACAGGCCTGAATATAACAGTCAGAAATCACCTAAGAAGAATTTGACTATAGTTTTCCGCCGAAAACTATAATAAAAACACTCCTTCACAGGTGATGTCCGATAATTATATTCAAGCTTGTTGCAGTGTGGTCATACAGTTAATTTATCGCTTGTAAAAAGATTTGCGGAGGAGAGTTCCGCATCTTATTTCGAATCTTAAAATATTAACTAAGAGCTAAATGACATTTAAAATATACCTTTTGTATCGAAGCCAAGTATGGTGTTTTCTAATAAGTGATAATCTTCTTGAGACGGCGCCTTAACCTATATAAATCAAATATTCGGTTACTTTCAACTTGAAGAAAATATCGATGGCCTCTGTGGAGCGAGTGCTGATTCCACAATCTTGCAAGTGAGTGTCTTTGTAACGAATTAATTACAAGCTCAATGATATCATACTCTTCTTCGCAGAGACTATTTATATCCATTTCGATTTGTAAATAAATGTTTGTTTAAAATCATGTCCATGTTCCCCTTGTACCTGGCCAAAATAAGAACAAATAATCACCGAGGAAGAGTGAAGCTACGCTCAAAAATTCCTACTCTGCAGTGATTATTTACAGTGATTTATTTCGACCAGATTCATTGCATAATTCCAGCTACGATCTAAGTGGAACATAGTTATGCAGAGACAAAAGCATCTTCAGGCTGACTGTATAGCCTGTAGTGAGTATCCTGACCATAATTATTCCAAACTTAACTCTACCCAGTGGACAAAAACTTGTTCAAAGTCCACAGTGAAGACGCTAGAACGTTTTCTCCCACTGGGTACTTGGCCTTTTTTATCGAGAATCTACAGAGAGGAGAGTACTGAGTCAACGATCTTGCAATAAGCTCGTTGACCTAACACACTTTTTTACAAATTCATTTTTGTTAATTTTGTCAATTTTAGTTGATTTAACCCTAACAAAGAAGTTGGTTTTAAAGCGAAATTTTGAGATGGCCCCTAAATAACTATAAAGTATATATCGGCTTTTACAGATATAGGGTAAGAAACAGAAGCATTTATGTTATAAATATCCCATAGTACATAACAGTTCTATGAAACAATGACATATACAGAGATTATAATAAATGCTTATCATCACTGTAAAGGAGAGATTTTTTTAGAATATTTTCAGCCAAAAATTACGCTACATGATCATTCTACGAGTTCAAGTTACGCTAGGGACATATTTTCTGCGGACTACAAATCCTGGGAATAGACATCTAGGAGCGCCGCGACCAATGCACCAGGGAGCGGTAACCCTCTCTGAAATAAAATCTTCCAAACTAACATCAAGGACTGCCTCTAAATAGAGGGTGACCAGCTCGTGGAATGACCCGACATAATTTTTGGCAAGTCGAGGGTTACACAAAACTAAAATTGCCTGTAGCATTAAATGGTAATATAAGTAAGGAACTCCAAAACCAACTAAAATCGACAAAATTCAACAAAAATGAATCTGTGCAAAAGTGTGTTAGGTCGATGAGCTGGCAATGGATTGGTTTCTTCAGTACGAAGAAACCAATCCATTGAAAGATCATTGACTCAGTACTCTCCTCTGTAGATTGTATTTTTGAGACGGTCCCTAATAGCATACCTTCTTTTCTTTGCTATTAATTATTGCTTCCGGAGATAACCGTTCTTCTATAAGCAATGTAATCGCCTTAAAATTAAAATAAACGCAACGTTGAAAGAAGCCTGTCAAGCGAAAGTTAAATCTAGCACACGGAAATGATTCGCATACATTATACATCATAGTACTATGCATATACTATGAGAATGCTATAGTGTTCCTATACTGCCATAGTCATTAAACTAATGACTTATTAAACAGAGAACATGCTATAATTGTATGCTATATATAGGCTACTTGTCTATAGGCTATATATACAGGCTATATGCATATACCATATGTATATAAGCTATATGTATATAGGCTTTATGTATATAGACTACAGGTACATAGGCCTTATTTATAGTATTTATAGTATGCATAGATTATGTATATAGGCAATACAATATGCATAGGCTAGTAAATGTATCTGTTAAATCCGGTACTCAACAGAACAAATACGTTCTGCTCCACTGCATCTTCATAACTAGTCATTATCACAGGTCCAATAGGCTTTTAGTCCCGATGTGGTTATTATTCTCATGTGTAAAATGTTTTATATAAAATCTTTTGAATTATAAAACAAACGACTTGGTTAACGCTCAAAACATTATCAAAATAAATGATGTGTTGTTGAACTTGTCTTGTTTTAATTTTTTGTTTATCCCGTTAAAATTAACGTTAAAATTAACTTATTTATATCACATAGTAGAATTCAATTTAAAAATAAAGAAACACTAGACAATAATAGAATACATTTTCGAAATAATTACTTGAAATACGGAAATTCTAAATTTATTCTAGTGCAATAATATCAAGCCTCAAAATAATAATAATTTAGTATTTTTATTATTCGTTTAATTTAGAGTGCATTATCTTATATTATGCGTTAATTTTAAGGTGTGCGGAGTAGCCACCCAAAACTATGAATGGAATTTCCATATCTTCTGCCTTTGCAGGTGTACTTGATGTCTTACAGAAGCCATATATGGAATTTACACCCTGAAATACGGGCTCGGCATCTCACGATGTATGACACAAATTGGGAAATTTATATTTTTAAAATATCCACAGGTATTTTTCCGGGTAATTCCTGGAATGGTGGCCACCCTGATGTGCTTATTTTAGGGGTGTCTATAAGAAAGGGGGATATGCTTACTATCGATATGACAAACGAGAAGAAACGAAAATGATAGGTAGCATTTTAACGGTAATATGATGTGATGCTCCCAGGTCCAGTGATGACTAGTCTGCTTATATAATGGTGATAAACGAGTTAATGGAGCGTTTACTTAAGCCATTTATAGTAAGGTGAGCATTAACTCGAATACAGCAATACAGTAAGGGACCATCTCCAAAATCCGTTTGCAAATGAAGGAGCGCTGAATCAACGATCTTGCAATTGATTGGTTAACGAAGAAACCAATCGATTGCAAGCTTGTTGACATAACACTCTTCATTGTAGATTAATTTTTCTCAGACTTATTGATTTATACTTCTTTAAAGTTGCTAAAATACCTGCTTTTTGAAACAAATTTTGGAGAGGTTTTTTTTGGGAGATATTTCAC
>JAULBZ010003475.1:0-16361 GCA_032360805.1 Neoturris breviconis
ATGGTATATATGACATTTGTTCAAAGTCCGCAATAAATACGCTAGAACAAGGTCGTTCGATTACGGACTTTGAACAAGTTTGTGAACAACTCAGAGACTTGTCAAACATATAGAACCATATTCTTTATTCATTCATGTTGTCCAAGGCGACGTCATATGTGAGGTCATATAAACACAGAAAAGGCGTCATTTTAACAACATGACATCAAAAACACGTCTATTCTGTGTTTTTTTGTGCCGTCACATGCCGGAAGAGCGCACTTACGGTTAGAACAATCGACACTCGCCATGTCGTAGTATCTACAACGTCCATATGATTTATATTGGCAATCAAATATAGTTGTTTCATTACCATGACATTTGACATCATACATTACTTTGCGGTAATTTACACCTACATATAGATAGATATAGCGGAAATCAAAATAACAGGAAATAATCACTGTGGAGGAATTTGCAATCAGTCCTCCACCAATGTGTATTACTTTTAAGGAATTCACACGACACTAACGGTAGGTTTATCAATAATGAATAAGAATACTTTTTTTAAAAAATGATCCTAAAAGTTTAGCAGGTTTGAATAGGGTTAAGAATCAAATAGAATCTGATCAACACATTTCCATGTAAATTTCACCAATATTTCAAAGGTTTTTATAGAATACCTTAGGATATCCCCACAGATTACACTTAAACTTATTCGAAATTGCAAAAATTCATGCCCTGAGAAAATTCTGGTAATAAAAGATCATAAAGAACAATTCTGCATGAATTTTGTGTCTATACCATGCACCCGTGGACACACGAAGTCGGTACAACGTAGGAACTACGTCAAAACGACGTTGAGACGTTGTTGTTTTTGTTGTTTCAACGTTCTTTCGACGTCGCGAATCGAGGCATTTAGCAATATATCCTAAAAGGAGTAGTTGGTAAAAAACATCCGATGGGTGTCTGCAGGGGAGAAGAGTGGGTTTGTACCATAAAAGGTATTCGACAAAAATTATCCATTGTAATAAGATTTTAACAACAATAATCAAAACGATAGACATAACCCCAGTCGGCAAAAACCTGTTCAAAAAACGTAGTTCTAACGTTATTTTTCTGACTTTAAACAGGTTTTAGCCGGCTCGGTCTTACCATATTTATACGATCTACTGGCCCAAGCGACAAACCCCAATCCTAATTGTTTGCATACAACTCGTCCCTCACGCTGTGTGAAACCAATACCACATATTCCACGCCATTCGTTGTTTTGTAAAACTTCTATACGACCATTGTTTCCATTCCCACCAATCAATTTTAATTTCTGCAATAAAACCAGTTAAGCTACGTCTACGCGCTACGATTAATCGGGCGGAATTTGGCCACCATCTTGAAAAATCGGCTACGACGCGGACAAATCTGTACTCTTTCTACAGATTTTTCCGCGTCGCAGTCAATTGTTTAAGATGGTAGCCAAAACCGGCCCGATTAATCGTAACGTGTAAACGTAGCTTAAATGGAGTCAGTATTTGTAAAGAAGTGCGCGACATGAAGTACTATCGAACTCGTTAACGAGCGAATTTGGCAACTTAAAAGTTAAAAAAGTGTTCCTTAAAAATGTCACATATGAGCCACCGTACCTTACCTTGTTATCAATATGTGTTGGTACACGACATCTTACACCAGCATCTTCAGCGTGCGTACATGAATCAGTCAATCTTGAGTTAGTACAGTTTTTTATGTTTGTTTCATTTCCATGGCACTTGACTTGTGTTAGTAGAATCTTAAAAGAGATAATATATTATGGAGAAGGGAAAAGTACAGCGTCAACAATCTTTCAATGGATTGGTTTCTTCGTATCGAATACCCTGCTGACACAAGACGTTGTAACAATGTCGTAACAACATCAAAGACGCCCATTTTGACGTTGTTACAACGTCGTGTGGTGGCAGGGTAGCTAGCACCTTTCAAAAAATAGTCTGTGATAAATCTCTCTCCTATTTTCTATATTGCAAACAATATTGATCGAAACAGCCAGCTAGAGTTCTAATACTGTAACTGAGGTATTTTGAAGGTGTTTGAAGTGCAAGAGAGACAAAGTTTCATTTTAATAAACGAAAATTAGAATAATAATTGATGGTCCGAAAAAATAAGTGTTATTCATAAGGATTTGTTTAAAGGAAATCTGCAAGGGGAAGGAAATTTAGTTCCAATAAAACAGAAAATTCGAATAAACACACGTTCCAATAACCGATGATCTACTGTAATCATCAAAAACAAAAATTCGTTCAAAATCAACGGTGCAGACGTTAGAACAACCTTACTGCGTATGTTGACTGGGTATATACTTTACTGATAATCCATGTATTAGAACAGAACTTTCTAAAGTGACAATGTGTGTAGGCACACGTCATCGGAACAACATCAAAGCAACATCAAAACTACGTTGCAACGTCGTTTTGACTCTGTTTGGATGTTGGTTTCGACGCTGTTTTGACGTTGTGCGTCGACAGAGTATTCTTACATTTCCAAGACCTTCTCCATTATCAGCCCAATGTGTTGCTTCATACGCTGAACCAAAACCAAGCTGTTTGCATACAACATTCGCATCATTCAAATCCCAACCATCATCGCATACTGTTCCCCATTGCTTACCATCAAATATCTCTACCCTTCCAGATCCTTCGTTATATCCACTTCGCAAGCGAAGCTCACCATTCTAATATGAAATTAAAAACTTTAACCCTATTACCACTAGACTTTTTAGGAGCTCCTCAACCCTAAAGATCTCCGGATTGCTTTGGTATTATACCATGAACCTTGGCACAATATTAGTACCAACTGTAATGAACATTTTGGTCCAAAATGTTTTTTGATGACGTCATTATCTTTTTGTGACGTCATCATTTTATAATTTTGCCTGGAAAGTTTTTTTTCGGGAATTTTTTTTCCTCCTTGTTTTTAAACGTAAAACTTAAAATTGGTAAAAAACAAATATATATATATATATATATATATATTTGGTACTGTTGACCTTTAAAAGGGGCGCGGTCAAGGGGGACAGAAACGGATTTTTGGAAAAGTTGTCTAAAGGATAAAAACTAAAACTCTGAAAATTTTAGCTCCTTAAAGCATTTCAATAAAGAGTTATAAAATATAATGTTAGAGGGGGCGGATCTGCCCCCCTAATGCTAATAGGGTTAAAGAAATTGTGACCATAGGCTTTTGTAAAAGCATTGAACTGTTATAAATAATTTGATTATGTTTCAATAGCAACGAAATTCACAAAAGGGATATTTACTTGTTGTATACAATCGTACCTTCTCTGCTATTAAATAATTTGTTTCGAGTCGGTTACAAGTTAACATCAATGCTTTCTTGCTATTACAACTCTGTGAAAACAAATTACCCATATTGCATTGCCGTAATATTGATTCTTTGCCACTACATTTGATACTTCGATGGAAATAATAAGGACTGATATCAGATGACGCCGATTGATTCTATAAAACAAGTAGGAGTGTCTATTCGTAAATTGGAGCTAAAATCGTATTGAAGATTAATTACAAACCAGAGTACACAATTTTAACGATCTCGTGATAAAGCAGTGCCGTAACCACTGGGAAAAATAAATATATGAATAAAAACATGTGTTATCATTTTTAACATTTATAAGGATTTTGAAATTTAAAAAAAAATCATTAAATAACTAATACAAAGAAGTAATTCTTTTGAAAATTCAACTTTTCTTTTTTATCTTGATGATATTTAGACCCTCACATCTCCACATTGCAAAATTTTCCGGGGCTTCGCCACAGACGCCCCCAAGACCCCCAGCTGGTAGTGCAAATTTTCCTTCGGGAAATTCGTATTAACAGCCATCCCCAATATGAAAATCGTGGTTACGACACTGCAAAGGATAAACAGCAAAACAATGAAACATTGTTTCAATGCTAAACCAACTTCAAAAAGCGTAAAGATGCCCTGGTAACGAAGTAAATGCTAAACATATGCTTTGCATACTGAAAAAACAAACACAGCTAATTGATGTTCTTAGAAATAGGTTCTGTATCAGGTGGTCGGTATTTCATTAATCCTTTTTGACTTTGTGTTGATTCCACACCCATTTGTGGTAGATTCCACCCTCCCCCTCTCGATTATTTTTTGGCAAAACTCTGCCAATCCTAGGAGAAATCAACCGAAATATTCAGGCTTATACTAAATTTTTATTGGCCAATAATCTTTTGTACACTTGCATTGTGACCAGTCATTTTTTAGAAAATATTTCAAGCTTTTGCGTAATTTTTCCATATGAGCCATGATTAATGATAATGTCATACCACAATGTTCCTCATATAATGGGTTTTCATTATGCGCATAGATTTAAGTTTGTAGCATACTCTCATCAATGATAATGTAGGGGAAATGTGAAATCCACCCCGAGACTTAGGTAGCCTTTACATGGAGCCTGAAATGAGATTCACCCTAAAGATATTGCATTTTATTGGTTTCTTCTGTACAAAAAAAAACAATCAAATGCAAGATCGTTTGGGGTGAAACTCAGGGGTCTATGTTGACCCTATTATACTCGGGCATTTTTGGCCGCTATATTACCGGGGGATCCAAAGTGTCTGCGGCCTTTTATTTCCGAACTACTAATGCTTAATACAAACACTTCGGAATTAAAAATTTGACTCGATGACGTCACTGGTACCTGCTATGATATCATCAATTACGGAAAATTTACAGTCTGTAAAATATACTGTAACTTTCAAAATATTCATATATTTAATTTAGTCTTTCCATAAAAAACATTTACTTGCTGCAAAGATAGCCTAGCAACAACAGAGACTGTTTTAACAAAATTTTAATTACCCCCTGTTCAGGATTAAGTTACCTCGGAAAAGTCACCCAATTTCAATACCATACCATACCAGAAACCAGAAAAAAAGTTATCCGCTCTTCCCTGGGGTTTGCTAAGGATAATGCCTTACAAATTCAAAAGTACCGCAAGTCGAATAGAGTTAAAGGTCGTTTTTTTTAAAACAGATAAAGAATTGTCCTGTAGAAATTTGATCAGTTAGAAATTGATACTGCTGTTATACTGATTTGAGTAAGCTACAAGCAATCACATAAATATTTGAGAGAAGGTAAAATTCAAGCAAAAATTCTGAATTTCCAATTAGATAAAAAAGTCTTGAATTTTCGGTAGCAAACCTGAAGACACAAAAAATCGAATATGTTCTAAGAGTCTGGGTACTAGGCTGCTAGGAACAGCATAATTTGTCGAGTTTGCTAAAAGTCCTACGATTCTAAGCTCCTAAGCCTTAAGTCTTGAATCTACTTTGATAAATTAAATCTACTCTGATAAATCTCAAGGGACGTCTAGTGGCCATTTTCCGTATTTACGTTTTACTTGTGGCTTGTATTGCTTGTTGAAATTCGTAAAATGTCTCAAAATTTAATCGATCGATTGTAGAACTAAGTCCCGAGTAATCTCAAATCTCAAACCTGATCTTAGAATCTTCTTGAACCTTAAATCCTGATACACAAGAAGTTGGAGAACAGCTACAGTTAAAATCATTGTTTGTTAAGAAATACCTTATAGTTTGGAAAACCCAATTGTAAACATGCTACATATGAATTCATTTCATTCCAGTCATCGGCACACATATCAAACCACCGGTCACGAAGATATACTTGAAGGCGACCAGATGATATAAAATCTTCTTTGCTATCTGATGATTCCAAGCGTAATTTATATTTCTAAAATAAGAAGTGACAGTTATACCAGTGAGCACGCGACGTCTTATCAACGTCGAAAAGATGTATTTTTGACGTTGATTAGACGTCGCCTGCCGACAGGGATATGCTTTTCACTTCGGAAAATATCTATTTAATTTAAACCAATGGAATGTCTTCCTTTGGTTTTCTGAACAGATATTATCTGAAATGGAAATCAACCTCACTGTTTTCAAAAAGGTTGATTTCCAATAGGCGCAAAATTCACTATCATGTGACATCAACTTCTACCAATGGAATGTCTTGTTTTGGCTTTTGCAGCGAATTTTTCGCCTAGTGGATATAACTTACCGCCGTATAAAGTGTGTAAATCAGAGACTTAATATTATCTTTACTATTCCTGTGAATAAATTCATAGTCAGCAGTAAGCGTTGAAAACGTTGTTATACATAGCGTCTTCATTTGGACTTTCAACAACAAATGTTTACCCGCCTACTATAATCTATGCAGTAGTAAGACAAAACGACATAAACTAACCAGCTATTACATCCTTAATAGCCTATGCACTTTTACATGGATCCCAAAATAGTTTTAACCCCTATATTATTCAGGCTAATTTTTGCACGTGCTTATTTTCGCGCCATTGCACCATAAGGTTAGCTTTTTTGCGAAACAAATATTACAAATATTGCCTGTAAAATGATGTACACAAATATTAATACGCGCGAAAATGTTGTTCAGTTCTTATCTCGTGCCGGTATTACGAATTACTTACTGTAAATCCTCTAATAAACGTCCGGGCGTTTACTAAATTATATTCATTTCAGAGAAGGAGGCGTTAAAAAGGGGAGGAAAGGGGCGTTTCTTAATTCTCTCCAGGTAGATCTACAAAAATGGTAAAAAATGCTCTAGTTTGGGACTTTCTTTTCAAAAGTTAAAATATAATTTATTTCAAATAATGCAGACTATTTGGAGGGTACAGTTTTCATAGCAACGGGGGACCTAAAACCCACGCAGCAGTTTAATGTCCATAGCAACCGTCTGTTAACCCTATTCAGGCCAGGGGGGTTATTTTAGCCCCCCTCTCATATATATATTTTATAATTTATGAACGAATAGCTTAATATATGACTAAATATTTTGGGACTTTTCATATAATTTGTCTAGGATCATTTTGATATAAAATATTTTCAGTAACTAGGGATAATTTTCCCCTAACAACCATATTTTTGACAGGTGGTGAAAACAAATTTCAAGAAGAAGGTTTTCTTCTTATTTTTGCCTGAAATACCTTTTGGTATATAGCTTAGGAAAAAAAAGTTTTTCACCTATAATCATTTTTTTTGCATCATCTTTTTTCCAAAGATGATGTCATCATGAGTGATGACGTCATCAGAAAAATAATTATGATAAAATGCTAATTATGTGTTGACCTTACTTATTGGAAAGTTTCAACACTATAGCATAGTTCCATCATGATTTTTTGAGGGGGTGGGGGGGGGGGGGGGGGCGGTTTTAGCCCCGCGCCCGGTCTTACATAGCCCCCAAAAGGCCCGGCCTAAATAGGATTAAGTCATAATGCTTGATCAGTATGTTTATAAAAGTTATATGCGTGCAATGAATGTAATAGTTTTTCACCTAAGTAATGGTTGTTATGGTAACTAGCAAAAAATAGTATCCTAAGGTAATATGAACAATAAAAAACTAAAAGGAAAAAAACATTTTAGGTACCAATTTTTGGAATTTATTTTCAAAAATACCGCTTTGATTCTAATAAACGCCCCCTTCGTAGGGGGCGCTTGTTAGAGGTGTGTTAAAATAGGGTGGACGTTTATTAGAGGATTTACGATATGTGAAAAAGAATACAGCAGAATTTCTCAGTGTTATCCCAGTAGGCAAAAATGAGTTCAAAGTCCGCATTAAAGACGTAAGAACATCGTCTTCGATGTGTTTTTAGTGACTTTACTGCTGACTTTAAACAGGTTTTTACCCACTGGGATCATACCTCATATCGTGACACCGTTTCAGTAATATCATCATTTTTTAACATCGAACACTTTATATACACCCTAGACTCTACTTCATCACATTTCTTTGATAATTTTCTTTGATTAATTTTCTTTCGTTGACATTCTGATAAAGAGCGTTCATATCCTTCACAAAAAAACTCATCTGTAAAGAATCTTTGTTCTTCAACATTATTCTTTAGCACCCTAAATGGAATTACAACTACGAAATTGTTCTTGAAAGATCACTGCGTTTAATTCACTGATCGGATCATGGAGTAGTTTCAAATAAAAGCAAAATACTGGCGAGTTTTTCATTGGTTGAAAGCGACGTTACCTAAAACGATCAAAAGAGACGACTGGCAAATATTTGTTAAAAGTGAGCAGTAAGACGCTAGAACAACGTTGAACACACACTATTCTAGCATCTACGCTTATTTTGAACAACTTTTCGACCAGTTGGCTACACTTTTATTATTTTATAAATAATCTAGCAAATAGTGTTTTTCTAAAAGTTTCTTATTTTTGGTTACAAAACTCCAAGTTTTTAGTTCTGAAAGTTTCACACGAGGGTTCTTATATTGCTAGGATTAAAACTCAACCTCGCTCCCAGGGCTTCTCCTCTTTTGACACGTCAAGAGAGAAGAAACCCTGGGAACGAGGTTGGTTAAAACTGTCAAAGGAATAAATACATCTAATCAAACCATAAAAAACAACGACAGCACAACCAAATTGGTCTTTTTTTATTCAAGTAAAATTATGTCAATACTGTTAAAAATCATCTAATTCCACCAGAATAGGACTGGACGCACCTCTAAGGATTTCTTTAAATAAAGTTTTGTTCACCAACGTTAGCGACTTGAAACTTGGTGACTTTGCATAAAATTATATTTCACATTTCTGGCCTAAATTTCAAAGTTGTACTTACGAATAAGTTAAGATAAAGGCTATATCCTGAAACCACCTAGAGCGAAATGTACACTTTTTGTTCAAACAAAATTATGAATAACTTTTATTTGAAATTGGAGCCTGAAAATTTGCCCAATTAGGATTAATGGTGGGAAATGGTGAATAAAATAAGAGCGGCAGGGGGAGGGGGTTCTAAAATTTAATACGCGTCCCAACCGCTTATTTGATTATTTGATAGCTATTTATGATTTTTTTGAAAACAAATTTTGCGATTTAGTTTTAGATTCAATTCGAGTATTGCTTAACCCTATTAGGCCTAGGGGGCGGGGTAGGGGGCTGGGGCATCATGCCTCCCTCCTATTAAATTGTGCATAACTTTTAAATATAAGTGATATTTATGCTCAAATGTTCTGCTAACTTTTAATTAGGAAAAAATATTTCCAAAATATTTTTAAAATTAATTTGCTCATCTTCGGCATTACATCCAAAAATAGTAGACCAAAAATATCGATTATCTTTTTATTTTCTTAAATATAACATAGTTTTCGCTAATGTAAAAGCTGACGTTGGTTATGTTTTATTGTGCAGGGAAAGGGTGCCCACCGGGTATATTTAATTTGGTAAGTATTTACTCTGTAGCATCAAATAAGTGGGAGGTTGGAAATTCGTCCTAATTTATTAATGGGTGAGTTGGATTAAGCCTTTGGAATAAGAGTGCGTCATTTCATAAAGTAAAAGTTATTATTCAAGTATCTATATAATCTCACAATTAGTGCCAATGTCTCAAAAACTAGGTGTATACACGTGACAAGGAGACAAATTAACATTGTTTTGCAAACGACAGGAATCCACCTACGCTATTTAAGTATCATATACCACCGATTAGCTTTTAATATCTATTTCGGTACTAATGAAGCTGTTGTAGCAACCATAAATTATATAACAACTTTATAATCATAGAATTAGTGTTCAATTTTGTGATGTAGCAATTAAGAATTAATTATTGTTACGTATAAACATTTTTAGCGGTCGAAATAAGAGCAAATAATCATAATGGTTTCACTCTTAATTCAACCACCGATATAGCTAAACAATTTTATAATAATAATTTTAATCTTTTGGAAATACTTTAACGTGTAACATATTATTTTGAGGGTCAAAATATTTGTCAAATAAGCCTAATTAGTGGCAACAATATTTTCAGAATTTGGAAACAAGTAATCTGAACTGAATGGAAAACGGGCTAATACGAGCGGGGAGAGTACAATGTCATTTTATCAGAAATAAGAATGGTTGACCATGAACATAAATAGGCAGCAAAGTTGTGTAAAATTAATAAGCGTCTTGTACCTACATGGAAATGAGGCCAAACTTGATAAACGTCAAATCAAGAGACTTTTTGACCAACAGTGATAATGGCATATCATACGACCATGAAATATTCAGAAGTCTTTCTATTATTAACTAGAGACTCTCTGGCGGATTATGCTCCCAGCATTAAAAGAACAACTTGACATAAATATTTTTTACTCAGGTCAGGTTTTTTTTGATGACGTCACAATTCTTTTTTTTTAATATGATTTTTTTTTCAAAAAAGCATCTATTTTTCAAAGTGCGTATTTTTCAGTCTTCGGTTTTTAAATGCCGAGGGATTATATTTCAACAGATCTTCCGATTTTTGAAAGCTTTTCACCGAAACCATGCGAAATTTCCTCGAATATCCGAAAAAAATTGGAGAAATCGGGATTTTAAGGCCATAAATAATTGGTAGAAAGAACGAGTCTATGGTCCAAATTTAAATTGCTTTATTTATACGGTATGTTAGTCACGTTTTCGTTTTAATAGGAACTGATCCTAGAAAAGGGGACTTATAAGATCAATGGAGTCTTATACACGCGAGTGGCTTATGTATGGGTTATTATTTTTGTCAGGGAAGTGATAGGTTTGTATATGGGGAAGAATGCATATTTTCGGGATTCTACGATACATAACTGTCGTCGTATTTTTTCTGTTGATAACGTGTCATCGAGATATACAATCTTTTAGTATTTAATAATATCTAGAACTCTCCCTGCATGGATTTATAGGGGAACACTAGACAACTATGTATACAAATGTCAAAATACACATTTAATATGATTAAAGAAAGTCTAATATAGTTCTAGGTTTCTTGATAGAAATACAGTCTATTTAGGAATAAGTATATATCACATCAATGCACTTCCTGCCGGCACACGACTTTTCATCAACTTGAAACAACATAAAACGACGCGACGTCCACGTTGGTCTGACTCTGTGGACCCCCCATTGAGCTATCACATACCGTAAAATTCCGAATAAAAACACGGGGAGAATATACCTAGAGAATAATTTGTGTTAGGGATATAAAGAGAACCATGTCATACAGAAGCAATTAATATAACTAATGCAACACAAGAAATTACCAGAAATCACCTGGGTTATACAGGGACGAAAAGTAAATAAATGCTTTGTATATCATAAGCTAGGAAAGCACACAGCAGAAAAATAAAGTAGAGAGATAGAGTAGCTCTTTTTCTTGTTATATATCGTTGAAAACCCGAAATGGGTTTATTTCGGGTGGTAGTGTTGACGTGGGAAGGGGGGCTTATATTCGGAACTTTACAGTATCCTTGTTTTGATCCACCCATTGTCCACGCGTTTCGTCCACATAAGTAGACAACTTTAAGTTGTAGAACAAACAAATTCAAAACAATATCACGATTCTGTAGTAACATAATACTTTTGGTGTTGATAGATGTTATATTTGTTAAGTGCTTTCGGATAATAATTGGTTAATAATTGCGTCAAAATATGACATGTTTCAGACATTGTCTGAACTATTGTCAAATGTTATGTCCGAAATAATTATAACTTCTAGTTATGCTCGAAATATTTAGAACTTCAAGTTATGTATGAAAAATGTAGAACTTAATGTTTAAAATATTTATAACTTGTAGTTGGTGTATGATATGTTAATAACTGGAAGATATAACTGGAAGCTATTAACAGGCATCCCTGCAGGCTCATGACGTCGGAACAACGTCGAAACAAAGTAAAAACCATGTTGCGACGTCGCTTTGACGATGTTCCGACGTCGTATGCACTCCGACATAACTGGTAGTATGTTGATGCAACTATTAACCATGTGCTGTGAGGATTTTAAAAACCCTACAAAACAATTACATATAATATAGGAATACACCTGTAAGCTATAAATATATGTGAAAATTTAAGATATTAATGTTATGCCAGCAATAATCAAATCTTGATGTTTTACTTATTGGCAGATTTGAAATATTTATACACCTGTAAGTTGTATGTCACGTGATATGTAAAGTAATATATAACTGGACATTAGTAATATTCATAGTTTGTAGTTATATCTGAGATATTTCACAAAAATATACATATAATGGTCAAAGAAATAAGTTATTAAGTACCAAATCGATTTACTTCGTTACAAACTAACCTTTTAGGACTTTCTTTATCGACTTTTGCATATCCAAGTTCTCTACAAACAACTTTTGAATTTCTATTACCCCAGAACGTGTTGCAATTATAATACCATTCGTTATTTGAAAAAACACCTAAAAACCCTTCATTTGAATGATCACCAGCAAGTAAATGAATAGGTAATAATGCATTCTCACTTAGTATGACATCCACGAATACACAGAGAATAAAGTAAACACTTCTATCCATCACAGTATTTCATACACTAAACTATTCCTATACATCTAGTAACAAAATTTACTTTACTTTCGGACAGTCAGTGGACATAACTTTACGGATCTGTTATAAACCATAATATAGCTATCCTATGTTTGAAGTTAAATAAACTTGAACAAAGATGAAAATATAAACACATATTTTAGCGGTCATCGTCATTTTTTTGTTTACATTTTATAAGAGTTAAGTTACAAATAAACTTATTTATATTTGAGACGTTTCATTATTGTATCTTCTTATAAATTCTTTGAAGTTCTCCTTCCAGAAATATTTCTATCATTTCGTGTTTTTGTTTATATAAGTGGAACATAAAGTTATGTAAAACATGCGAGTTCTTTATAGACAATGCATAACCCTAAGTTATATATACATACTCCTACATGTGTGTCCTAACTGAACTCTTATTCCCAGTAGGCAAAAAACTTGTTCAAAGTCCGCGTTAAATACGCTAGAACAACGTTTTAAACTTTTTTCTAGCGTCTTTACTGCTAACTTTGAACAAGTTTTTACCCACTGGATTATATAGAGGCGGAGTAGGTATTTCAACTGAATACATTCGAGTTTATACTATCAGACCTTTCGTAGGAACTGACCTTTTCCACAATTCAGAATAAGAATAGCTAGGTGCATGAGCTTAGCAAATCAGTGTTTTCTAGCTATTATTTGAACTCTTTGCAGAATCTTACCTCATCTTTGCTCTATATATGATAGCTATCATAAGGGAGAGGAATATTAATCAATGTTTATACTATCTGACCTCTTTATTGTATTGAAATACTATCAGAATAGGAATTCGTAGCTGAGTTGAATTAATTCATGTTTACATTACTTGAACCCTTTGTAGGACCTAACTCCTTTGCGCTAAATATATAATATTATGAAAACAGGTATGTAGATGAACCCATGCAACCCTTTCATATATTAATGTTTTTTATATGATTTAGAACTCCATATAAGTCAGGAAACCGTAGCTATACTTCGTGCTTGTTCAATGTACGCAGATATTTCTAGGTTACGTATGTATGTTGTTACTGGATGTACACAATGTTGCAACGGCAAAACAACGTCAAGACGACGTTACGACGTTACAACGTTGTTGCGACGTCATGTACCCAATGGGTAGAGATTTTATTACTGGTTTCGAGTAAAGGTACTGTCTATTCACAACTCATATTTAATGTCTACCAGTCACATTGCGGATAACCACTGACAAATGATTATCTTAGTGATGCTTTAGTTCAATTTGTTCATGACATTTGTAGAATAAAACGCTGTTTGTGATGTCACTACAACAAATATAAAACCGCCGTGTAGTGACGGCAAGTTAATAAAAAATATGTGACGAACAGGATATTGTCATAATAATGTCACGGTACGAAAGACCACAGATTACGGACCCGTATGAACGGTGTAGTGCTATTTATGTCAACGTATATTATTCCATATACGGAGCTATACGATTTCGTATGCATCTGTCTTTTTACAGGTGTAGGACAGATATTATTTGAAAATAAACAAATACTGACAGAGTTTACAGCGACAAAATGCTGACTCAGATAGTGCTTAACCCTAGCCTTGTAGCCTTGTGGCCTTGCTTTGGGGTGATCAACAATAAATAAAAAAACATGTGCGGAAAAGATAGCTTCAAAATATACCTGTTTCTAAAAATGCGTAGCGATGATGTTGACTTATGTAGATCTTACGAATATAAATCTCCTTTTGTGACTTTTAATATTTTTTTATTAGGAACATTTTGGTGTAATGACAATTGAAAATATCATGTAGAAGGTGTATTCTCAGCGCTCTCCTCCAGAGAGGTATATATATAATATTTTCGATTTTTGTCACGTGTATACTTTGTCTGTCGATATAAAATTTTCTTGACTGATTTTTTGTTTCAATATTGTTCATTCCATGTCATATGAGGTAATTATGCATAATTATGACATAATATTTAGAAAGCAAGTTTTTAGGCCATCTAATAGTATTTTCATTCAATAGTAGCTATATAAGTGTTCAATAATAATTTTGTCGCTCTATTTTAGGCTAATAAGGACTTAAAGGGAAAGCAAATTAAAAAAATATTTTTTGATATGTTTATCATATGTTGTTTCTTTGTGCAAAAATATTATTCCATGCGTTCAAAGTTACTTTATTCTCTTCATATCGCATAAAATATTTGTTCAAAATTAGTACAATTTTAAAAATCGCGCAAGATTGAAAAAGACTAGGCTTTATTGGGCATAATGACGTAAAAAAGTGCAAAAAGATTATTATGGACGTTTATAATGAAGAAAAACCACGTGTAAATAAGTTCACATCGTTGTTATGTTTTAGGTTGGTAATATATCTTTATCCTTTGACATTTCCAGTTGCATGTATACATCGCTCCAATTAATAATATTTAAAATTTGTTGAAAAATGGCTGAAAAAGCGCAAAGCACAAATGAGGGAAATTCAAGTAGTTCTAGCTCAGAAGACAAAGATTTAATACCGGATTCATCCAGTTTACAGTCTTTTGATTTTAAACCAACTTACAACGAAAAAGAGTTTAAAGATGTAGATAGTGATACTGGTATAGTGAGAGCAACGAGGATGAGGAAAAAACTCGAATAGCAAACGATTGATGCTTATGTAGAGGTTGTGCCATCCTATGGCAACGTATACAGAGAGTCTTTGCTGTAAAGATACAAACGCTGTAAAGGGTTGTCTAAAGGTATTCTAACATTAAATTCGTTTGAAAACCGATTCAAATTTTCTCTAGAATAACGAAAATTATTTTGTTAAGTTCTCTGCGAAATGTTTTTAAAAGCTCCTCATTTATAAATATCTCGAGTCCAATTAATACACTGAGAGTCAATATTCTAATCGTATAAGAACACGTGCAAGAATATACTAACATGCTCACACAACATTTTATCATCGCTTCGTTTTGCAGAATACAAACAATATACATGGTCGCATGGTGGGTCCATAACCGTCTTGGAAAATAGGTACGAAACGTTATTCTTCCGTTTGCAATTTGGGTGATAAGAGAACACCCAGAAGAATCAAGAACTTATATTCCAAAGGAAAATAGACAAGGAGAGAGATACACCCTTTGACTAGAGATCCTAGTGGGCAGCTTGATCGAACGGTAATTGAAGAGCATTTAACGTACTATTGTTTGACTCAATGTTATCCATGCTTTGTTTGACCATGGTGTGCTCACAGGCATAATATAGATATTAGTGAAATGATTTAAAATGTTATAGCCTTCTTCAGGGTACGCGGCACCGGATCAACTTTGAAACAACATCAAAGTGACGTTTAAACGTTGTTACGTTGATCCGACATCGTGTATAGGATGTTGAGTCAATTTACAAAACAAATCTTGTTCAAATGTTTATAATTGCTTCTTATTTATCTGGCTTTTCAGATGAAGTTAAGTTTAGGAATGTCAGACACATTTGGCACAGCACACTTCTTCCCTGATGATTTTAGGTATACCACTTCTTCCATCAGATTTTTTCAGGGTCGGATCTAGGATGTTTTCTATATAGGCTTAAAAAAATATCCTAAGGAATTTTTTTGAAGCAGCTGGGGGTTTGGGGAGTTCAGGGGCGAAGCCCCGAAATGTTTTGGCTATTTCAGCGATATTGAAGGCCTTATACCATCAAGTTTACACTATAAAAATACCAAAAGAAAGGGGACATATTTGCATATTTCAAAGAAAAAACAATCCAGTGGGCAAGGACTTGTTCAAAGTCTATTGTTATTGTTGTTCTAGCGTCTTTTATGCGGACTTTGGGCAGGTTTTTGCCTAATTGTTTTACTTTTTCGAAATGCACATGATACTTACTTTTTACCCAAAAACCAACCTTCTTTCTTTTGTTTCATATACGACGTGTTAGGTACGTGTTTTTTTTAAAAAATAATATTCTTACTACTTTTGTTTATGAACTCTTTCTGTGGGGAATAATGCATTTGTAACTC
>JAULBZ010003476.1:0-16361 GCA_032360805.1 Neoturris breviconis
ACAATAAGAATTTGAATAGCGCAACAATGGCATTGTTCGCAGTTGTTATTCCTTCTCTTTTTAAACTTCCTTGATTTTATGAAGAAATGTTTTGGCTATTCTTACAGTTAGTCGGATGTAATTCTCACTTGTTTTTGAATTAATAAAGAAATGCTAGAAGGTGTTGTTAAAATACATTAGACAGTGTTTTATTATATTTTTGATACAAAAACTCTCGTTTCAGTAATAGTGTCAGCAACACGGATGTAATTCTTCTATATAAATACAAAGTTTAATATCTCTAAACACAACAGTTACTACGATCACATGGACATGGTAAGTCACATTCTAATTTATTGGCTCAATAGGTAATCGTGTGATGTCAATCTCTACCAATGGAATGTCTATAATTTCTTGCTACACGTGCACATTTAGTTCTACAAAAGAAATTACCCACAAGGTAGATTTCCACAAGGCTAAAAAATCGCCAAAAAAGCAAAAATAAAACATTCCATTGGTTGAAATCGACGTCACATATGGTGCGACGACAATTTCTACCAATAAAATGTCTTCTTTTGGCTGGTGAAAATCAACTTTGAACGACGTCGGATAATCGTTGACGTAATGTCCAATCGTTTTGTATTACGTTTTACATATTTTCCTAACTCATACCAAGTGAGCAAATAGTTGATCAATGTTTGCAGTTAAACACGCTACAACAAAAACAATGCAATGAAAACACGTCATTTACCACTGGAATATTAATAATTCCCCAACCTCGTTCCCAGGGCTTCTTGCCTTTTTGAAACACGGAAGAGCGGCTCTTCCGTGTTTCGAAAAGGCAAGAAGCCCTGGGAACGAGGTTGATAATTTCCTAAACACCCATGATAATTAATGGCTTTGCGACGGCTTCCAAATTAGCTCCATTTTTCCTAAAAAGTTGAAATAATGCGCCCGTTCCGAATACCACAACATCAAACAACAAACGTTCGTATATAAAAATTATTTAAATACTCGCAGCATGGGCACATACAATACTTGCTTATACAAAATGGATGTGATTAATAAGTGAGGCAAAATTGTCAAAGAATATTTAATTGTTCTGTTCTCCAGGTGATTTTTGGTTTAGAATATCGAGTTTTAGTTAGAACATGTAGCGGTTTAATTGTAACAGGTAAAATCCTTCAAAGGGAGTCCAAAAATGAGAGAGTAAGTGAAGTAAATTAAAATTTTTTTTTTTATACCATTCCGTTCTCAAAGAGATTTTCATGGGTGATACTAAATTTCAACTAAAAATGTAGAACGGTTCTGATTTTATTGGTTGAAAATTTTCAAAAAAGCAAAAAATAAGCGAGGTTAAAGAGAGAAAAAAAAAATTCACAAAGTTATTAGATAATTTCCTCATCCTGGTGATTTGGTTCAGAATACAAAATTTCAGTAATTTAAGTAAAAACATCAAAAAATCTAATTTTTAAAAAAGAACATTCCCAGATTTTTTGATGTTTTAAAAATTTCGGAGGTCCGAAATTTTAGACTGCGAAAATATTTTAATTAATTACGGCTATAGTAGCCCAGTGTGTTTTTTTCAAACATTTCAACCCATTTAATCACAGTGGGCCAATACAACGTCTTTATTGCGGAATTTGAACTAGCCTGTACTGCAGACTCTCATCGCAGGGGTTAAAACGTTTGTTATATTTCAGGATTTCAAATTTGTGCTTGTCTTTCTACTGGCAGTAACTGTAGTATCAACCTATCGCACAGAAGATGACGAAAACAATATAAATGATGAAGGTTTGAAAAAACAGGTTTATGATTACTTTTACGAACGTCTTGAAAACGAAAATGAAGATCGTAAGGAAAATGATGAAGAAAATTTAGTTGAGCGAATAAAGAACGAGGAGGAAAACGATTTAGATTCGCTTGATCTTAATGAAGATATGGACGAAGCAGATATCGACAGAATTGTAGCAAAAAATGATCCACTGTGGAGACGTTGGAAACCAAGAATTCGGCTACCGAGAATTCGGCTACCGAGAATTCGGCTACCAAGAATTCGACTACCTAGAATTCGACTACCGAGAATTCGATTACCGAGAGTTCGAATACCGAGAGTTCGAATACGGAGATTTCGATTACCAAGAATTCGAATACGGAGAATCAGATTTCCATTCAAATTGCCAGCCCTATTTAAAAAACCTGAGGAAAAGACCGAGGAGGAAAAGATCGAGAAGGAACATGAACTAGGTAGGTTTTCTGTTTTTTTTTTTAATTTTTTTTTTTATATTTAATAAACACAAAAAGGACAACTACAATACAAATACCCTACGATAAAAAATCCCACCTGTGGCGGTACTGCACATCGATTACAAAATAAAAGTAGAAAATATATAAAACAAAAAAAAAAGAAGATTTGTCACGAGGTTAGCAAGGAGGAAAGTATTTACAACAATGGGATATCAAATCTTTCGGATGACTCGAGAAAAGCAATAGTATTATTCGGCACAAAATAATTTTGTTCTGTGCTGTAAACATCATTACCATAAAGAAGTAAATTAACTAGTTTATCATCCGAAAGATTGTATATAGAACCTATAATATCTTTAGTATTGTCGAGTATCTTCCTTAACCCTATTCAGGCCGGCCGTTTTGGGGCTCTGAATAGCCACAAAGTGCCCCCTTCATAACTTTTGATGGAGCCATGTTGCAGTGTTGAAACTTTCCAGAAAGTTAGGTGAACCCTTAATTAACATTTTAGCGTAATAAATGTTTTGATGACGTCATTACTAACGATGACGTCATAACTGGAAAACAGGTGGTGCAGAAAAATAATTTTTAGGCGAATTTTTTTTTTGGCAAACTATATACCAAAACGATTTTCAAGCAAAAATAAGATTTTTTTTACCATCTGTCAAAAATATGGCTGCTAGGGGAAACTTATCCCTAGTTACCAATTTTTTTTTTAAAAAAAATGATCCTAGATAAATTGCAGGAAACCTCCCAAAATCTGTAGTCACTTAAGCCATTCATTCAAAAGTTATGTACAAAAGTTTAGCAGGGGGTGCACTTTGTGCCCTCCCGGCCTGAATAGGGTTAATGCTGGCATGAATGATCACAATTAGAGATGTAAAGGAGATTTAATTAACCACAAAGTTAAAAGTACTGTATTCCACAACTCCTATTGTAGGAGTTATTTTGAGCATCTATTCTCAAATAATAAACTATACTTTTTCCTTACAGGGGAATGCCACTACGAATATTTGTATTTCGCGATTATGAATGTTTGTGTCCAATAAATGGAATAACAGGAGCAAATGGTAAATATTACTCAAAAATATACATATATGTATCTGCTTCTAGTATGTTGGTAAAACTGTAAACATTTTCTTCCTCATGCATTACTTACAAAATCAATACAGCATTACATACTCGTATACATACTTATTTTTCATATTTCTTATCTTACAGGTCGACATTGCTGCTTGTTTAGTAATATTACATCCGCCAACATGCAAATACCAAAAACAAGTCGAGATTCATTTGATAAACGCTCATTAAGAACATTACACAATGATTATAACCGATTTATTGATGCTGGTGAAAATATCAAACAAGCCAAACATTTCAACAATGTAATTGATGAACCAATATTCAAAGTCCTACTTGATCAAGTAAGTTTTATTCTCAGTGTTTTTCTCTATAAATGACTGAAAAATCATACCCATAAAATATTATTCCACCTGTGTTCATTCGTACAAATTTCGAGACTTGACAAGTTATTATTGGCTTTAGGTTTTATTACCAGTGCTACATATATCACTCGGAATGTACTTGAAATTCTTCAACATGTTGGAAGACTACTGTCATTTGGTCGATTTAAAGACTGCGGGATTTCACGCTCTTGATAATAAGACCATCAAAACTTAACTATAATGTTTTTGTACCTATGTAGGATACTAACATGAAGAGTTGGGATTTGGAAATAACGAAATGTATCATGAGGCACTGTTGGTTTTACAAAACTTTAAGCAGCTGTTTACGAAATATTCTAAGTGTGAAGGTTTCATTTTCAAACTTAGTTCATATGCAATCAAAGGACGACTCTTCGCCTTAATTAAAGTTGTTTCATCTGATAGACTCCAGAGAGTAGTTCTTAATGGTCAACTCTTGGAATGAAAGTCGATTTTGGCAGGTGTTCCTCAGGAATCTATACTAGTACCGTTACTCTTTCTTATATTTATTAATGACTTGCCGGAGGGTCTTTGGTCAGTAGTTAAATTATTTGCAGATGACACTTCTCTGTTTTCTACAGTTCGTGACCTTATGTTGTGTGCAACCAAGACAAATATTGACTTGGCAAAGATATCTGTATGGGCCTATCAGGCCTGTCATTTCAGATCAAGCAGTTAAAGTCTATTTCTCAAGAAAACAGATCTCTACGGTGAAACCGCCGCTCATCTTTAATAATTCACTTATTAAAGAAGAAGATTGTGCTAAACACTTGGGTATTTTTCTTTGATAAGCGCCTTCCTTTTTGTCATCATTTGGAAGAAAAGATATCCATCTGTAATAAGGGGATTGGACTAATTACTCGCTTACGTAAATACTTCCACGTAAGACGCTTCTCTGCATACAAAGCCTTCGTACGACGTTATCTGATATATGGTGATATTTTTTGCGACAAACCTTCAAACGACTTCCTTTTGCTAAAACTGTCCAGTACAACGCAGCTCTTGCCTCAAGACTGCTTTATATAAATTTGTGCTACCCAAATTTAATCCCATTTGTGGTGTATATGACGATATAGGGGTCATCATATTGAATAGGCTTAGGGTTGGTTTCACTCACCAACAAGAACACAAAATTCTATCACAACTTTCTCGATCCCTTTTGTAACTGCCGGACTAATGCCATTGAGTCAACGGCACCTTATTCTTTGTACTGCCATACTTTCTCTTCCTATCGAAAAAACCTTTTGGATAACCTTAATCTTTTACTTATTCCATGTAAGGAATCACACTTAGTTTTTATCGTTTTAGATATTGATACCATTTATAATGATGATACCAGGGAGATACCACAAAATGTTATTAAATGTCATTGCATTTTTTATTGAAACTAAACGTTTTAGTGTTTCCTTATTCTCGTATTCCAGAGACCCAAGTCGCTTTTTTTCTTTTTTTAATATATATGTATATATACATATGGCTCCAAAGAAGCTGTTGCGATCTTTTTATTGCTTTTTTTTCATTGCTCGCGCTGCTCGGATTTATCTGTTCAACTTCACCACAAGTGAAGAGAGACCCGATTTAGTCACCTTCATCGGCGATCGGATAGATCATCTCTCTTTGCGAAGTTTCCAGGCATTAGCATTGAGAGTGGGTATACACTGCTGATAAGGGCAAATTAGTCCGAAACGGCGTCCAGTGTTCCCCAATCTTGTCTCCGGATGGGTTCGAGCAGGTTTTATCCCCCACCGGTTCGAATAGAGTTAAAGAAGAAAGAAACACCATCAATGGTATCGTATATTTGTAGACTTACTGGAATTACAAGAGCTATGTATCATTTCCTCTTCTACTTGCGACATTTTATTTATTTAATTCAGCGTCCATGACGTCTCAGGATCAGGTTTGACAACGGGAAAGTACAGAGATATTCTAGGTTGTTTATAACAACAGTACTTTCATGGGATAATTGTATATATTTGTCTAATTCGATAAGTTTAGCTCTATTTTGAAGCATTTTGGGCTTAGTTCTCCTATAAATTTATGCTTTTTCAATAATTTTATTATAATTAATTGCAAGTAATCGCTAATTGTTTACAATTGCATATACAGTATCTATAATAAAATTACACTATTTTAAAGACCATGAAATATAATGTTTTGACTAGGTCTAGAATGTTATCATTAAAAGCATTTTAGCCTATTTGTTATGCAGTTTGCCTTGCATGAAACATAGTCCGAAAATCGTCACTTTATTTCAGGGTATATTGGTTTCTTTCTTTCCAATGTGCTTAAGAATTTAGAGGCAAGAAGCTGTATTTTTGATCATAGGGGTAAAAGTTTACAGTAAAACCTCAAAAAATGGCAAGTAAAAGTACATTGATTAAACACTTGAATGTCTTAACGTTTATCTCAGTAAACACAGTCTTTAAACATGTTATGCCTACTAAACAGAGAGTTAACATAGGTTGCACGTTTAGAATATTCCAATATCCAAATTTTCAACGAATGCTACACAAATAACGTCCACTTTTGATACAATAACGTTAACATATGCTGCGAATTTTCAACATCTACCTGTCCTAATACGTACCTAAGAAATCATAATGTTAATGATTGGTGTACCTTATCATATTTTGCTTACTCGGCAGTATATCAAGTTACAGATTTGGCTTCAGCACTTACCTTCATATTATTCTTAGGGCTCTGTAAGAGTACAAAATCACCATAAGCAAGGAATGAATACCATACTCCATTAAATGTTCTAACACGTGTAACGTCTGTCACTGAGCAATAGCCCGTGCCCACATGTATTGGTGTCACCTTAAATAGGAAGTAAATGTTGCCCTTATTAAATGCTAACTTTTAAGAGCAGTTAAACCCTATATAGGATGGGGGAACACAAAGTGCATTCCCAAGAAATACTTGTCGCAATAACGTTTCTTGTGGTTACCGGTTCTTTCTCGTATTTTGTGACTTTTCGTTTATTTTATTTATAAGCAACCGATCCAAATTTCTTCCAAAAGTTAAAAACAAGAGTACTAGTAAAAGCCTAAAGAGCCAAGCAACACCAAATACCAAAATTGACATATGCTCAAAATGTAAAACATTGTTATAATGACGCTCTACAACAAACTCTAGTGACAAAACCTAAACCAAACATTCTTTATCTTCAGCTACATTTTTATAATTCTTGCCAATAATTATCTCTTCGCGTTCCATAACGCCCTGTAAACTGACAATATTTATAGATTATCTGCTCGGTCGTGTCTGCTATTCTTTGCTTACTTTAAGTACTTCAGTCACAAACATCCACCATGTTTTCTAAGGAACATTACTACTGACGCCTCACCTTGCTTACTTAAAAAACATGTATCATGTAGTTGCTCCTAGTAGTTTAGTAGCAAAATTGTGGAAATAATAGAACAAAAAACCCCTTCCTAATTGACTAAAACTTTACTCTACCCCTCATTCGATTATAAATTAGGCTGAAACAATGGCATATCTCAGAACATTTCTCATCCAGGCTATTCATTGACAAATACTCAACAACAGAATTTTTAACGTAATCTTTAAACTCTCCTCCCTACCAGAAGAGTTGCTTTTGTTTTTGGTACTATAAATCAATAATAAAAGGCTCTTAGCTATTCAAAAGTTATCCGCACTCCATCAATTCTTTTATTCTCAAGAAATCTCAGCCGTATTAAGATTAACCTTATTTGGAATAGATATTTTTTGGATTCTTTTGCATGAAGCAATTCCCTTCCCTCCTCCATACCAAATTCTGAACCGCTTTCAAGGAGAACACACAGTACTTAATCTCATATCTACATTTTTGGCAAAGCAAAAATTGCCTGTGATCTGTGACGTCACTGATGCCACCTAAAAGTTGGAAAATTCTTTGCAAATTCTTTGACACATACTGCAGAAATTTGAACATAATACCTATAGTAGATCAAAATCCTCCCCCAGCCTTGAGAAGCCCCAAATAGCCCAGCATATATAGGGTTAACCCTTTTAAGTCTAGGCGAAAATTAGATAATGCCGAAAAAAACTATGTTTTGTAAAACCGGAATATTCAGGAAAAATGGGTTAGTCACATGACCAAAATAATCAGAATTTACTTTGTGATTTTTAACTTCACCAAGTTTCGTAGCATAAGCATTACTTTAACACAAGGTATGGTAAAGTAATGATAATGATTATTTACTTAGGATTTCCAACTTGAAAATATGTGGCATCAATACATGACCCATATCATATGAACTACAGGAGGTATGATGGCCAAATTTGGTCAATTTGTGTCAAATAGATTATGCTCAAAATAAATTAGTTTTAGCATGATGATTTTAGTGGTTCTGAAGTTATTAAAAAAATGATGGAGAGGTGGCACAATCCGCGGCACCACAACATATACAGGATTAAGAAGCAAAAACGTATCACAAGCAATAACGAAAGCCGTAAATGATCTTATTCTAAGAGGTAGAAGCAGGCCATTGCAAGTTCATTGACTCAGTACTGTTGAAATACTTTTTTAGTAGATTTTATTTTTGGAACGATTCTTCTTACTTAATACTTTTACTATTTACTTTTTTATTATTGCGATGTCGAAAATATTGTTTTAGATATATTTACTACGTACAATCATACAACCTCGATCTCAGAGTTCATTTCTCTAGACGAATACGATTGGGTCAAAATTTCCAATCAAATCAATTTTATTAAACTAGAGTACAAATAAGTTATCTACCTTGATAGGATCAGTTTTGTAGCAACTCCAGTCTAATAAATTGACAACGTTTGTTATGAATGGTTGAATCATAATTTCGTTACTCTGAACATTTGTAATATTTTTAGTTCCTACTATAAATACGTCCTGGGTTATGTTGTACGATGATCCAAATGTCAACAAACAAGTGCTTAATCGAATGTAAGGTGAAGTATCATTTCTAACATTAAATTGTAGTAAAAAACTGCAATCTTTAGTGTCATCTGCACATACCATTGGTACTGTAGCAGTTAATTTGATTTTGATAGGAATTGCACCTTCAACGACAGTGATTATATTAGGTTCTATCTACAAGAAGCAAGAGAAAAATAAAAAGATATACTAAGAGTTATAAATGTGAACTTATAAAACATCAGCCTTAAGGTAATACAAACATACAATGTCAGAATCTTTGGGATTTATGTGACACACACTATGTAATGATTTTGTTGGAACAAATTAGCAATTGATGCATTATTAATATACACCGTTCCTAAAAATCTAATGTTTAAGAACCTTGACAACATGAGAAACCTCTTTAGGGATAAGTGAAAAAAAACATAAAACAATTGGATTCAGTATTGGATATAGTATTTTTCCGTGCATATGTGCCCCCTTCTCCCCACCTACCGAGGATAATCCCCCTCCTCCGCAGATAGACCACCAAAATTTTGGCGCTGGTACAACGGATCACTCCCGTAGCAGATTCGCTTTTCGCACAGATAAGACCATATTATCCTCCGAGGTGACTAATTACTTATAAAAGTTCATAAATATTCTGCCTTTTGAATACATTTTCCGATGTCTTTTGTGTAGGTGTGTATATTTGTGCGCTTTCTATGTGTATTTTATGGTATTTTAGCGTCGTATATGGACCACGTGCATAAAATATATGTTGTAGCATTTAATACAACGTCATTTGACTAACATTTTAAAAGGGCCACAAAAACACCATTCCCGTAGATAAGTCCACGAAAAAAGAATTAGGAACACAGATAGGCCCTGGGCCTATGCGCGACGGTAGTGTCTACTAACCTTGATGCCAACAAATAGACGATCACTATTAAAATAACTGCTTTTGGTTTCATATGTATTTGCATACCATGAACGAACTCTACAAAATATCTAGAAGACAATATAAATAAATTGCACGTAATCTATTAAACAAATACTAGTACCTTAGGTGTAACCTGCAAGCCCAAACTTGTTAGTAAGTTGTATACAATCTTTAAAGACAAAACAACTACCTTGTATCTATGAAGGCAATATAAGTATTTCCCATGTAATCTATAAAGCCGTTAATAGTAAATTGTATATAATGCCGATTAAAGCCATAAAGGCAAGGCTATTAAACTTGCTTTAACCTCTCGCATATTGTGGGAAATTACTCAGATTTTTAGGGTTCATTACCTATCATCATTATGCACGTAAAACATTTCAGCATAAACTTATGATGAAGTCATCAATGCCATAAAAAGGTGGTGCAAAAATATATTTTGGGGAAAATTTCAAAAAAAATATATATAATGTCCGAACAAAAACGTTTTTGAAAAATACTTTTACGACTTGTCAAAAATAAGGTTGCTAAAACTTTTTTTAAAATGATCCTAGATAAATTATAAGGAAGAGTCCTAAAGTATCTAGTGATCTTCAAAATATTGAATTCCTAAAGCATCAAGTTCTGAAGTTCTGAACCAAGTTCTGCTGCCATCAACTTCAAAGAATTCCTTATTAGGTGGAGAGTAACAGGAGAGCAATTTGTTTTATAAACGGAGACTTTTTGAAAATTGATGTTAACTCTGCTATATTTTATTTTAACCCTATCCAGGATGGGGGGAGGGGGAGGGGGGGTGCACAAAGGGCCCTCTCCCTCCCCTTCATTCTTTTGTAATAACTTCTAAACCAATGACTGTTACACTTAGAAATTTTGGGACCTTTTGGGACCTCGAAAAAATCCGTTTTGTTAACTAGGGATAATTTGTCCTTAGCAACCAACATTTTCACAGTTGGTAAAAGAGAATTTTCCAAAAAACGATATTTTCTGTTATATTTGCTTGAAAAACATTCTGACAAATCTTGGTTACAAAAGATATTTTCACCTTAAAATTCTTTTTGCACCACCTGTTTTCCCCTGATGGTGTCATGATAAGTATTGACGTCATAACAAAATAACTATGCTAAATGTTTGTTTAAGTGATGAACTAACGTTATGGAAAGTTTCAACACTATAGCATGTTCCCATCAAAAGTTGAGGAGAGGGGGCACTATGCTCAGAGCCTCAAAAAGCCCATCCTGAATAGGGTTAACGATGGATCAGGAGGAATAACACCTGTTTTTCGATCATCCTATTGGACAAATGGAATGTTGGTTTGTATAAACGAGATCAGAACAGATTAAGAATTATGAGAAATCAACATGTGCGAAATAAAGAAAACACCTGGGATCAATTAGAAAGGAAAATGCCAAAAACAAACAAGGAAACAAACCATGAAATAAGTAGTTTATGTTTTTTTATTTACAATATTTTATATCAGTGTTTTTATTTTTCGGTATGCTGAAAACTACGTTTGTTCGCAAACGCAGGCACTTTAGAACATAATATCCCAGTATTGACACATGCAATTGCTCGGGTATTTTCTGTGACAAAGTATTGTGCCGATTTAGCTTTTAAATAACTAATCCAGAATTGTGAATACCAAAAAATAAAATTTATTTTTATTGTTTCCATTTTGTTAGATATTTGAAGTTTGTGGTATAATACCTTCTATTAATCTACTTCTATTAACCATATATATGCAAAGCTGGGTAGAAAGGCGGATTTAAAAACTGTACTTTCTTAGAATTTTGATTAAAAGAGTTCCGCAAAAGCTTTTTCCATTCTGTTTGCAGTTTTGCGTATATATATAACCCTGTTTAGGCCAGGCCTTTTGGGGGCTCTGTAAGACAGGGGAAGGGGGGGGGGACTAAAATAGCCACCTCAGAAACAATGATAGAACCATACTATAGTGTTGAAACTTTCCAGACAGTTAGGTCAACATATAATTAGCATTATTATTTTCATGATGACATCCTCTTTGGAAAACTGGTCAGATTTATTTATGTTGTGATTTTTAATAACTTCACCATAATGATGTCGAGTATGTGTCAAATAGATATATTTTAAAACTAGGTAAGTTTCAGCATCATCGCTGTCGTGGTTCAGAAGTTACTATAACACATGTGACAAGGATGGGGGGGCGTAATCCGCCCTCGACATGTATAGGGTTAACATTTAAGACAATATTGACGCTTAAAGGTAATATTACTATCAAACGTCAATTGATATGACTAAACTTGGAATGTCAGTAGATCATGACTGCCACATATATTTGTTTTAACGTATTCAAAACAGTCATACCTCTTGTCCGAAGCAAAACAACTGGTCACCACCATTCACTGTATTGTTATTACGTAAAAATGACATCACTTCACCCATTAGCACATCTGTTTTTAAAATATTTAATTTTGAGTTCAACCATTGAACTTGGTGAACGTTTCTATTTTCGTCATATCGTGCATGTATTTTACATCTGAACAGTAAACGTTCTGAATCTGTTTCAATAGTAATTGTTGGTCTACGGCTCATTATTGGATAATCACCTAACATAACTGTTTGAATCGAATTGAAAAAATACCTTAATAATTTTAGGACATTTTTCCACTCGTACCCCCAGCTCTTAAACCAACCACCCCCGCTTAATAACTTTTAGGAAATGAACAATAACATAAAGCAGTCAACTCGCTAAAAAGCAAAAATTCACGTTAAAAATGACGTGAAGTTAGAATAAATTAACCAATTGACTAGTCCCCAACAAATTGCCTGCTACACAAACCATATGACAGCAATGGTAAGTTACAAGTGTTATCTTTTTTCGTTAGTAACGATAGAAATCTACCCACCCAGCTCCCCAGTTATTTCATCCCACCCCACTTAATAAATTTGGAAGAATTCCCCCCTCTCCCCCTCGTATACCTCCCCTCTTCCCATTTATTCGATACTGAAGAGTAAAACTCTTATAATTTGGCAGCAAAGTCAGTCAGAATATCAAGGGAACAATCAACAATTAAGTATTCCTTCTCCAAAAAAAACTCATACCATAAAAATATAAACAGAAAGCAGTTGTATTGTAGAGATTGATTTCCATTTAATAGAAATTGACATGCGTGTGTGGTCAATTTCTAGAAATGGAATGTCTTCTTTTGGTTTTCGTATGGAATAATTCACCTAATTGAAATCACTCTTAAAAAGTAATATATGACCTTACCAGAGGTTGGTCCAACGTTATATATCCACTTTCCAGGCTTATTCACATTAGAACTATTTACAAGCATTGAATTATCGCTCATAAATTCATGGCTAAAAAAGTTTGTTATATTTGAGGTTCCTTCTTGCCAACCAACCTAAATATGACAAGAGCTCACTTTATTTGAAGATCACAATTTGTGATCATGCTATGAATACCAACATAATAATTATCATTATGATCAGTTGAAACAGACGGCTAACTCTCAAAATAGGGTAGCTTTCAGTAGAAATCAGAGTAATATTGAAATGTATTATTTAGGGCGTATGTGCCAATTCTAGGGTTGAAAGCGATGCCAGGTGACGTCACTTTCAACCAATGTAATGACTGTATTTAGAATCCGTGCAAAGGAATTCACCTAGTAGAAACCGGCTTTTATATAGTAGTAAGCCAAAGGTCAATATTAGATAGATGATTATACTTGTGAATCCAAACCTTTCTCGAATTTAAGGAATTTTTGGATTTGTTTTTCTATCACTGAATTTGAAATTCTTTTTAAACAGTTTTGTTTTAAAATAGTACAAAGTTACATAGTTGTTAGGTTACCATTTCTAGCCTCGTGTTCATTCATAACACTATAATTCACATTAAACCTTGTGGAATTCTTCTTGAATATTAAGAGGAAGGAAAGAGTTAATATTTTCTTACTGTTTGTTTATTATCTGTCTTTAACTCATGGTAATGGAATAACAGATAGCTTGTGGTCAAATCACATGCAAATGCTAATTGAAATGTCGCTGTCATCTAAACAATATAAGCCATTAGGTACCTTAGACTATAAATCGAAAAATTCTATCCCGTTTCTCTGCTTTACTCGTTCTTTACATGTAACTACCTTATCCGTTAACACATTAAAAGGAAACAATACTTAGTGCCAGTGAAATGAATAGCCATTAATCATGCTAAGTGCTAAGGCAAAATAAAAAAAGCAATGGATTACTCTTAACACTAAAGTTCAAGAGATAATGTCAGTGACATGCATGGTTATTGAATTTGAAATTGGCATATACTTATAAGCAATGTAGTTAATTTTCAATGAAACAATATGTACGTATTTAAGTAATGGTATGTTTCGGTAATAGTAAACAATTCCGTAACCACAGAAAGGTCAGAAAATTGCACCCTCCTCTACCCAAACGTTTTTTTTAATAACTCATAAATGACACACGTTAGCGAAATTTATTGACATTTATGACATTTATTGTTTATACATATATGTATAATCTGCTTATCGCGAACACCGGATAACTCGAATCAGGCTTTTTATAGGCGAAAATATAGTAAGCTCTGTTATAACGGTAAAAGCTATAATATCAGATTCTACATGATAAAAGCATGTTATTTCTTCCATGCTTATTTGATCCAATTTTTATTAGGTGGTATTGTTAAGTCGATCGTTAAGTCGATTTAAAATAGGTGTTTCGTAATAATTTAAGTTATCGTTTAATTTCGAGCCAATTTTTTTCTTATTTTTTTTTCCATGGATGTTCGAGTTAAGCGGATTTTAAAACTTTAGGACCGTGGCACCACCCCCTCCCCCCGTCATACTAATTTTCATAACTTTTAAATGGATGGCTTATATGACAGGAGATGTTGGGACTTTTCCTATAACTTATCTAGGATAATTTAGGTATAATTTTCTCTTAGTAACTAATTTTTTGACAGGTGGTATTTTTTTTGTTTGTTTTTGTTTTTGCTTGAAAACCATTCTGACAAATTATGGATAAAAAAAATGTACACCTAATTATTTTGTTTTGCATCACCTGTTTTTCCTTCATGACGTCATCATAAGTAATGACGTTATCACCAAAATAATGATTCAAAATTGTTTATTATCAGTTGATCCAACTTTCTGGAAAGTTTCAACACTACAGCATGGTTCTATCAAAAGTTGTGGATGGGGGACACAATGTGCCCCTTTCCCCTAGATTCGCAGAACCCTAAAAAGCCTAGTAGAAATAGGGTTAGGTCAAAATAAATTTTGATATGTTTGACACTCCATACCGACAGATGACGTGATTTTCATAAAAAAAAAATTGGCATCATTTTAAAAAAGAACTCAATTGACTTTTCAGAATCGGGAAACAGAATTAAAAATTATTTTTTCAATCAAACGTTATGGCCACTGGTACAATGATTTGTAAAAAAAATACAAATTTTCGAAATGTTCACTGATGTCAACAAAGTCTCTTGATTATTGTCGCAATAATTGTAGAAATAGAAATTGCTTGTGTGAACGTAAATTTACTAGGAGTTTTGTGCATTTAGCATGAGCAGTCTATGAAAAAATAGGTGGGTATTCTTGCCTTACGCACTAGGATCAACTCTTATTCGACGGGCAATAATAAGCGCAGAAGGATAGTGGTTGTACTTGCCTTTATGGAAGCTTATTATTCTTAAAATATATCTATCAAAAAACCTAGAAAATAACATTTTGAATGACTGTTGAATAATATAACTCGAATACGCAGATACATGGGATCGTATAGATCTTTTTAGAAGGCTATGTAAACCAATCAAAGCAGAACTTGTTGCAATGCAATGCAATAACTTACTTTTTGTGCAGGGCACTGCACAAAATGGAATATCGCAACACATTCTAGTTTAAGCAGTTATCACCTCGTTTTAACGTATTTGTGAATAGCTCTTTTTTGGTAGTCGTTCAACGGTGATTTGGTAGAGCAACAAATACAATGCTTTAGTCATTGCATTTTTGTTGTCTTTTTATTTACATATAAACTTAGAATACAAAATATCAGGAGAACACGAAAGAGTTAGAAAGAAAATCCAAGACGGTAAAGGAAGTCCAAACGAATTCTTTTCGACATTGATTTAACCACATCTACCCAGTTTAGTAATATGGTAGAGGTGGTACCTTTTACAACTGACCCTATTAAATCCGGGCTTTGTTGGCCTCTATATACCCGGCACAAATGGCCCGCGGCCTTTTATTTCCGAACTACTAATGCGTGTGACATGAAAATTGGTACGCTGATAGAACAACTTACTACAAACACTTTGGCATAAAACAATTAAACTCATGGAAGTCAAGGACACCTATTATGACGTCATCAATAAAAGTTGGTAGACTTACAAAAGAACTCAATACAAACAGTTTGATAGTTGGTGGCGTCACTGGTACCTATTATGATCTCATCATTCAAGGTACGTTTGCGGTCTGTAATATATACTGTCTGTAAAATATGCAATTAGGTCCTTAACCCTATTTAGGATGGTCTTTTAAGGGTTCCGAGCTGTTTTAAAGATGGATCTAGATAAGTTAAGATAAGATCTAGAAAAGTCTCGAAATTTCAAGCCGTAATAGCCATTCGTTCAGAAGTTATGCATTTAAATATGGTAGCCTCTCCCCTCTCATCCTGAATAGGGTTGAATGTGAAAACATTCATCTATTTATTTATTCTTTCCATAAATAAGTTTTATTTGCAGCTTAGCTACAGCAGAGACTGTTTTAACATAATTTTAACAAAATCCCTGTTCAGGAGTATGGTGGGGGGGCGGGGGGGGGGGGGGGGGGGGGGGGGGGGG